>VXAY01007072.1:9270-28396 GCA_013399855.1 Oxyruncus cristatus
TGCCCCTTGAGCCCCCCTGATGCCCCATCCCCACACCCCCTGATAGGAATATAGGGTGTCCTCCCTGCTTCCCCTCTTTCTTCATCCCTCCTTCTGTCTCCCAGGGCCATGTGTCAGTGTGTCTGCCGGACATCCCACAGACATGAACAGCAGGGTACCCCGGAGGATTACAGATCCCTGGATTCACCCGTGGGACCTTAACTACATGGATTCATCCCCGAGGACCAGCATTTCTGCAGTTGTTGGTTTTTGTGCTGGGTATGCAAATGGGAACAGTCTAGAAACAGAAATACAGAGTTCTGAAAATCTGGATTATGCTGGTGATAGAAATCTGGGGTTCTTTGTCTTGCACACAGAAAAACTGGGTACTGGGCAGCATTTTCCTTTTCATGGGTGGACATTCCAGCTGCAGTTGGAGCTGCAGAGCTTTCAGCGCTGGTGATGGTGATGGTGAAGGAGCCTGAGCTGTGGCCCCCAGGCTGCAGCCCAGCCTGTCCTGCCCTGTCCTGACCCCAGTGAGAACCTGCTCCTCCTGCAGGTGTCTTTCATTTCCATCTGTGTGCACCCAAATCTCCTCTGTTTCCCTCATCAGATACTCAGATCTCCTCTGTTCCTTTCAGTGTCTGCCTGGTGCTGACTTCTCCCCTCTGGGCACGCTCACATCCCTCTTTTTCATGACAAGTACCCTCAGACTCCATCTGTTACCCTCCACTGATGCTCAAAGCCCACTGTCCATTCTGTGGGTGCTCAGTTCCCATGGGTTCCATGATGATGTCTCTCCCAGCCCCTCTGTGCACCCTTGTTTCCCTCCATGCACACTTAGGTCCCCTCCATTCCCCTCCCACTCAGATTCCTGTAGCTTGCCCTCCATCCACCCATTTTCATTCCGGTCCTGGGCAGACACTTGCTTTCCTTTGCAGCCATCATCCTGCATGACCAGTCCCCCAAACCCAGTGCCCAGAGGCCACAGCTGTCTCATCTGCCTTACAGGAACCTTTCATCAGTCCCATTCAGCTGCCTCCTTGCAGGTCAGGACTGCGGCCCACTGAGGAGTCGAGACTTCTCCTGCTTCCCCCAGATGAAAACCCCTCTGCCTGTGTTCTGTGCTCCAGAACTCATCAGCTGCTCCAAACACTGTCCCACAACTCCCTGGAAGTTTTGGGGCCCCACCCAGAGCCAGTCTGGGCTTTACAGGAGCAGATTAAACAAGAGCCCCTTGACCTGGCAGCACCTGCTGCAGTGGTGGGAGGCAGGGACAGCCCTGTGTTTGCTCTCCACCTGGTTGGTGACTGTGGCGTTCAAGTGTTTGTTCACTGAGCTGCACTCTTCAAAGTTCCCAAATATGCTGTTACCAGGGGAAATTCCATCCAAATCACTAAGCACTCACAGAAGAGACCATTCCAAGGATTCTTGCTGGCACGGGGGGTTATTTTCTTTGCAGTTCAGGGACCTGTGCACTCAGAACCACGGGCACCTCCACCTCAGCTGGTATTTTCTGAGGGCACAAAGGAAACCAACCTGATCTCCTCCTCCAGGAGAAAAGAGGGGCAGGACCCACTCAGCCCACCCACTGTAGGAGGCACTACAAATGCCTCTCTGCAACCAGTTGCTCCAGAGCTCTGCTCTGCATTCCCACCTGGAGCCATGGGTGAGTACAGGGCTGGGAAGAGGGGGGTCCTTGCCAGCAGTGGGGGGAGCACAGGTAGGGTAGCCCAGCAATAGGGAGAGGTTCCATGCACACTGATGGGGAGCAGTGACACCAGTGCCCTCCTTGGAGCACCAGCAGCTTGTCCCCTGCCTTCTGGCTGACCCCAACCAGTCGCCTGCTCCAGGGGCCAGGAGTGAAACTTGGCTCAGTGGGTTGTTGGGCGCTTTGCTCTACCCAGAACTACCCCGTGCTTGACTTGCCAGGAGCAGACCAAGGGGGAAAGGCCAAGGTTGTCTACCCCTTGGGCAAGCCTTCCAGCTTGCAGGAAGCAGCCTGATGCTGCCCAGCGTTCTCGGTGCTCTCCTGCCCCTCACGGGGTCGTGTTAACTGTGGTGCTGGAGCCATGCAATGTCCAGTCTCTCTGCAGGGAGAGTCCTGTTTCATCTTTTCTCCCTCTTGTCCCTTTCTAGCAGCCCAGTGCCTTCTGCTCCTTGCTTGCCTGCTGCTCTTGACTGCTCCAGGCCACTCTGCCTATAGAAACCCTAAACATCTTCAAGAAATCTCTCTCCAATGCTTCAGCAAGTGCTCTGAAGAAAACCAGTAGGTAGCATCCCGTGGGCATCTGGTGTTGTGTGCTTGTGTATAGCGAGCTCTGGGTGGGAAAAGGCCCTGAACCATCCCTAACCCTGGCCCTGCTGTGGGATGGAGAATGATGGAGATGTACCTAGTGCAGGCTGCAGTGTGTGTGTGTGTGCACTGTGCAGGCTGGGAAGTGTGTCTGTGTGTGCTTGACGGGGTCATTTTTCCCCCCATTCCCTAAGTCACAGGCAAGGGCAAGGTCCTCTTCACCTTCCTCCCAGCATGACCCTGTGGTTGTGGCACAAGCCCTTTTTCAGGAGACCTAGAGGAGCTCTTTAGTGCCCATATCCAGTCTCTTGGCCTCGTACCAGCATAGCCCGGTGATCTGGGACCTTCCACTGGGGCTGACTCCTGTTGGTGCCCCATATGGAAAAGAAACAGAGGGTTGAGGACAACCCACTCTCACCTCCAGACCTCTCTAGGCTTGGAGAGCTGATTGTCCCCCAGGTGCTCTGGCCAGATGTCCCTTTCTCCTGCCCCAGGCTGAGACAAGGTCTTGTCCTGCTGTACCGGCTTTTGTTCAATCCCTCTGTCCTGCTCCAGGTTGGCCCATGGACTGCAGCGAGGTCCCTGCTGGCAGCCCCAGCGGCGTCTACATCATCCAGCCCACAGGACTGCACCCCATCATGGTGTACTGTGAGATGGGTGAGGCAGATGGGGGCTGGACCGTGATCCAGAGGAACCGGCAGGACACAGATATCACCTGGAATGAGTCCTGGAGCACCTACAAGCACGGCTTTGGGAATGTGCACACCGAGTACTGGCTGGGCACTGAGAACATCCACCAGATCACCAGGCAGAAGGTCTACCAGGTCAGGTTTGTCATCTGGGATGCTTCAAACAACAAGAGGTTTGCAGACTACAACCTGTTCCACCTGGACGATGAGTCCCAGGGCTACCGGCTGAGGCTGGGAGCGCACTCGGGGACAGCAGAGGATGCCATGAATTCAGATAATCCCAGGAAAGTGCACAACAACATGAAGTTCTCCACAAAGGATCGGGACCAGGACACTTACAGAGGGAACTGCGCCTCCCGCTATGGAGGCGGCTGGTGGTACTCGGCGTGTTACTCCGTGCGGCTGAACGTCAGGGGCAGCATCACGTGGGGCAGGCTGTGCAAGGGGAACTGCAGAGCCTCTGCCATCCTCATCAAACCAGCTCCCTACCACTAGAGCTCCTTCCCTCTTCTGTCCCCCCTGGGCACATGGCCAGGCCAGTGCCCTGCTGGGGCCTGTTTGATGATGGGGGCTGGGGGTGAGTAGGGTTGTTCCTCTGTATCAAGAGCTGCTTTGTTTTCCTCTTATCCTGAAAAGTAGCAAAGTTGCCTGCTCTGTCTCTGGCCACTCACCTACGGTGGGTTTCGGGGGGTCATTATTAGCACACATGTTTATAAACACTGCAGTGTCCAAGCATTTTCCTTTCAGGGACAAAACTGTGCTCAGAAACTTAAAACCCTTCTGGTCCAGCAAGGTCTTACTCTCTTTCTGCTTTGTGGGTATAGATGTTTTCAGTAGAAAAATATCCATCACTAGCTAAACTGACCTACGCTGCACTGAGCCCAGAGCAGGCCATATCTGCACCACAACCCTGCTGCAGTCTGTATTCATCCTGCCAAATAAAAACACTTTCAGATCTGCATAGGTGTCCTTCATTTGTTTGGGAACTCCTTGCAACTGCTCCCAGTTTCCTGCCAGGAGCAGACCTGAGGGTCCTGGTGCAGCAGGAAACTGTTTTCAAAGGGAAGTTTTTTCATAAGGCTCAGGCAAGGAATTAAAGACAAAACTTTCACTTAATGAAGAGAGTTGGATTCCAAGGTGGGGATCTTCCAAAAAGGGAATGCAGTAGCACATTGTTAGTAGCAAGCACTGAAGGTGGGAGAGAAGCATCAGGTCAGTTCAACCCTGCCAGCCATGACCTAGAGCTCACCAGAGACCAGAGGCCAGGCCAGCATCATCCTGCCTCATTAACCTTGTGGACACTGGGAGGGAAATGGGAGAGTGAACAGGCAAGAAAGGAACAACAGCACTGCAAGGCCACACAACACCACATGGTTGGTACGTCTGGGCAGGTGTAAGATCCAAGCCTGACGTGGCAGGGACCCCACAATTTCAAGTTTTTGGATCAGCTTGGGTCCGTATGGGCTTGCTGCAGTGTGGTGATATCTCTGTGCACTGGACAGCTCAGCAGTGGGCATGGTATCTGTGATGTGGTCTCCCAGTAGTGAGCAGAAGGAGTCTCCCAGTGCTGGGGGATGTCTTGCTGGCTGCCCTCTTGCTAACAGAGCCCAGGAGTGCAGCTCAGCATCACTCAGGGCTGGCTCAGGGGCAGAGTGCTGTTTACCAGCAGCACAAAGCCCTTCTGTCCAGCCTCTCTGCTCACATTAGGCTGTACATCCAGGCTGGAGCACCAACAGCTTTTTAAACCTGCAGACATATCTCTCAGTCCAGAAATGTTACTCTCAAGTCAGCTCCAACTGGGGAGCCTTTCTCAACAAGCAGCACCCTCACATACCTCCATCTCCCCATGCAGCAGTGCTGCCTGCCCTCAAGTGCCACCAGGGCAGCCTAGGAATGCTCCTCAGGAACTCCATAGCTCCTCAGGAACACAGCACTGCCCATAGCTCTGCAGGGTGCCCTGGGACCTGGGTCACAGACCTTGCTTGGCTCCAGAGCCCCATGTTGTTCAGCATTCCCAGCCACAAACCTTGCTCAAGCTCAGCTTTTCTCCCAAGGGCTGAGGAGAGGAACCACGGGTTCTTTCAAGCCCAAAGTTAAAACTTGCCCCCATTCCAAGGGAGCTCCATAGACACGTTCCCCCTTTGCAGCAGGGAACAATGGGACTGACTTACACACATTGCTCACACCCTCAAGGGAGCCCACTGCCCTCTCCACACTCCAAGCTGTGGTGGTTTCTTCCCTTTCCCAGCACAGAGCAACCACCCAGCCATGGGCAGTGGCAAACTGTGAGTGAGGGGTTTGCCAGGTGTGGGCTTTCCTGGTCCTGTTGACTAATTGTAGCCTTACAGCCACAGTCCAGTGTGCAGTGACTGGAACAAATAAATTGGAAGGAATATTGCCCAACACACTTCACTTTGCCCCACGTCTGCCTCCCTGAGGACTGAGATCCCCCCACACCTGTGTGCAGGTAGACACGAGGCACCACAGTCTGGCTCCAGGGTTTATTGCAGCTGATTCCTCCCACCGTGGGTAGCAGAGCTGTGGGGGGAGCGGGGCCCGGGGAGGGAGCGGGGCCTGAGCAAAGCGGGGTCCACCGACTGCGCGGGGCAGGGAACTGGCACCGTGTCCCCCTCCCCAGGACGGGGGCGGGCGCGCCCACCCCAAACCAGCGCCTGTGCCCCAGTGCCGGCCAGCACCGCGGCACTGGGCCAAGCTGCCCGTGTGCCCAGGGCTCTGGGCGATGGCTCCTGGGCCCCAGAGCCGCTGTGTTTCAGCTGGTGAGGGCGCAGGAGCTGCGGGCAGAGCAGGACGAGCACTGGGACTTGCAGAGGACAGTGGGCAGGCACGGGAACGGGGTACTGAGCTGGGGATGGAGGCACCCCCCCACTGCCGGGGTTCTGGGCGCTGCAGCGCGGTCAGCACACATCTGTGGGTTTGACCAGGATGAGGGAGGATGCGCAGTCACCGCTGTCGCAGAACCCCGGCCAAACGATGTAGTTTTTGGCATTGAGCAGGACGTTCTGGCACCTGTTGTACCACCACCCCCCGTAGCTCTTGGCGCAGTTCCCGCTGTACTGGTCCTGGTCCTTGTCGACCGTGCTGAACTTCATGTTGTCGTGAATGCCTCCCTTCTTGGGGTGGTAGAGGGTCAGGTAGTCATCCCCATCGCCAGAATGCCGGCCCAGCCTCAGCGGGTACCCGCTGGCCTCGCTCTCCACCCTGAAGATGTCGTACTCGGCGTAGTGGGTGACGTTGGTTTTGTCCCGCACGACGAAACGCACCTTGTAGGTGCCCTGCTGGGTCAGCAGGTGCAGGTACTCGGTGCCCAGCCAGTAATCGGCGTGCACGTTCCCAAAGCCGTACTTGTAGGTGGTCCAGGATTGCTTCCAGTTGAGCTCAGTGTCGTGAGAGTTTCTCTGGACAACAGTCCAGCCCTTGCCTTCGGTGTCCATGTCGCACCAGACCACGCGGGGCGGGGACCGGGCCGGCTGGATGACGTACACCCCGCTGGGGCTGTTCTTGCGGAGGTGGCTGCAGTCCGGGGGGAACCCTGAGGCTGCAGCAGCAAACACGGGTTGGGGTGGGAGAGAGAAGGATCATGAGTCTGTCAGGGCAACGAGGTGCTCCTGTAGGGCAGTGAGAACTTACTGGGCAAAAAGGGGTAGTTTCTGCCTGTGGTTTTGTCACTGGCTCACCCCCGGGGAACCCAGGTCTCTCTAGGCCAGCGACCTCTGTAAGAGCCCTGAGATCTATTTCTCATGGTTTGCTGTTTCATTTGGAGCCTTCACTGGACATCACTGGCATCAGGCCAAGGAAAGAAGGGGAAAAAATCTTCCAGATGCCAGTGATGTCCTCCAAGTTTATCTGGCCCACACACAAGACCCTTGATATATTGAGTTGCAGCTCTAGCAAGGACCAGAAGTGTCCAAAATTCTCCACTGGATGGCGATATGCAATGAGAATTTATGTTATCCCTGGGGGTCACAGCATTGAAAAAGAAGGCTTAGTTCTGCCGTAGTCTCATAGGGATCTCTCCTCCCAGCTTGTTACAGTTTATCTGATCTATCATGACTTACTGGACAAATTAATTTACTGTCTAATTTGTTTTTCTTGGTTTGTGTCTGATGGGAGGCAATTTGCTGCGCATAATTCCAATTCAACCCCTTGAAAATCTGTTTTACCCAGGCACTCAGGTCTTGCAGGAACTGTAACCCTCCCTTGCAGGGAGTGAGGGAATGCTCCTCATCCAACAGGAGCAAAACAAAAAAGCAGACAGCTGGGAGGATCTCTCCTAGAACTGAGGTTCACCGTCATGGCAGAGCAACCCTGCCAAGGTGTTTGGGCAGGAACCTGTTGGTTTCAGCACAGAGCCACCAAAGGGGTGCAGGTGGCTTGGCAGGAGTGAGGCTGTACAAGCCATGGCCCCGAGGGCTGTGTGTGTGAGGAGTTCCTGTGCTGTGCATCCCCCTGTGTGTTTGCTGGCCTTCCCTAGCACACAGCAGACCCGAGAGGCAGCGCTGAGCCAGGGAGAGCCCGTCCTGCTCTGTCCCTCCGTGCCCAGCCTGTGCCCCGCGGTGACCCCTACTCACCACTCCGGGGGCTGGCAGTGGGTGCGGCTGGGCCGGCACTGGTGCAGAGGAGAAGCATCGCCACCACGGTGGGCAGGAGGACAAGGTCCCGGTGGAGCTGGCGTGTCCCAGCCTGGAGCCCTGGGGAGGAAAGTGCCCATCACCACCAGGATCCCTGGGCAGCCCTGGGGATGCTCAGAGCAGGGAAGGCAGAGCCAGGGCTCAGTCAGGCTCCCGGGGTGGTGGGAACTGCAGCTCCAGGGCAGGCTGTGCCCTGCAGGGCTGAAGCAAGGTGAGAAATGGCTCTGTCACCTCCTGATCAGCTCCTTCCCTACACCACACGGTAGCCTGCAGTTTGTTCTTGGAACCTGCAGCCCAAGAGAGGGCAATGACACAGGTGGATTGCCAGGTGGGGAGGAATCACAAGAAACAGCTCTTTTTGGAGTAATCATGCTTATGTCTTCTATATAAACCACCCCAGCCCAACCACAGAAGGAAACGAAGCTAAAGGATGGGTCCTACTGCCCAGGTGCCAGCTCCCAAGCAGACAGGAGAAATCTCCTGGGCCCCCACAGGGACACAAACCAAACCCAAACCCTCTGTGCTGACCACCAGCACCCCTCTACATCCTGCACTCACTCAGCTGCTGGGGGAGATGCCACCATGCCTGGGGCAGGATCCCTGTGCAGCCACAAGTGCCACATGCATTGCTTGGGAAGGGAAAGGACCAAGGTGAAACCTAGGTCTTCACCTTAACCTCCATGGGAACACATGGCACAGGTACCCCAGGGCAGGCACAGGCTGGCACCAAGCGTGAGTGTTGTTTGGTGCTTTGGTCTGGCATCCATCCTGCTCCCAGCGTGCGGGTGTCCTGCCCATGATCTCTGTGCCTTCGCATACTCACCCCGTCAGGCCTCGTTTGAGCCCAGCACCACACAGGAGTGAGGTGTCCCTGGGCAGGTCACTCACCCATCACGACAGCACGGCTGTGCAGAGAGCAGGAACCCGGCGGTGCACCCTCCCACGCTGAGCCATCCACGCCGACTTTATAGGCCCTGCACACACCCACGTGTGTTCACACTCATCAGCTGTAGAGGCACTTGCAGATTGTGACTCGAGCAGTTTCCAGATCCCATGACAGCAGAGCTGAGGGGAGGGAGGCATGCCCTTCCAGCCAGAGAGGCACAGAATAGCCCCCTCCTCGCTGAGGGATTTCAGTTATTGACTGTCCCTACACAAACACTACATGTGAGTTGCCCGACTGGAGCAAATTCTGGAGAGCCGGGATCAAAGTGAAGTGGAGAGACCCGGCTGTTGAAGGACATACACACAGAAAGCAGCAAAGGAGGAGAGGTCTCCTATGTGCCTAGTCCTAGAGGTGACCTTGCAAAGGTGAGGACAGGTCCTTGAGAGAGTGCCAGCTTGCTAACTCTCCACTGGTGGGTTTCAGGATCAGCACTGGGCTGGAGCCGCTGTCCAGCAGCCAGAGCCACTGTAGACAGTGCCAGTATTCCCCGGCACCTCAGTCTGTGTGCTCTGAGCAAGGGCTCCAGGTAACAAACAGGTGCCTGTGGGTGCCTTTGCCACTCTCCTTCCCAATCCCTGTCTTTGGCCTGGTGAGACCCTGCAGATCCACTCCCAGCCCCAGAAATGTCAGCCTGGAGTTGCACTGTCTGTGGGAGCAAAATGCTCTTGGGACAGACATTTTGGGAGGGCTGTTGTTCATACCAGGAGGTGCAGGCAGCTCCATCACCTTGTCAAATTTAAGAGGATAAAGATGTGGCCCTTCTATTTTCTTCTCCTGTGTTGGTTTCTGACCAGATGTCTTCTTCTGGCACAACTCCACACTCGCTGTTCACAGCAAGTTGAGTTCAAGATGAAGCTCCCACCAAACTTTCCGTGCTGTGGGAGCCCACATCAAGGAGTGCCACTTGCAGGTCTTGAGGGACAGCAGCATCCAGACCTCTCCAAGGTAAGACAACCCTGGTAAGGGATTCCTGGATGGACAGGACAAGAGAAAGTGGCCTCAGGTTGCACCAAGGGAGGTTTAGATCGGATATTCAGAAAATTTCTTCATGGAAAGGGTTGTCCAGCATTGGAACAAGATGCCCGGAGCAGTGGTGGAGTCACCACCCCTGGAAGCGTTCAAAAAACGTGTGGATGTGGCATTTGAGGGCATGGTTTAGCGGTGAATATGGTGGTGCTGGGTTGACGTTTGGACTTAATGATCTTAGAGGTCTTTTCCACCTTTACAATTCTGTGATCCTGTGATCAGCTTCCATCTGAACCCTTCGACGTCACCCCTGCTTGCTCGATGAGAGGTTGGGAGCGCTGGTCCACTGCCTCATTTAGTTTGGGAGGATGATGAAAGCTTATGGAGTTTATGGAGGGGGAAATGCCCAAGCTGCTCAGGGAAGAACCCAGGCAGAGGGGGCCATGTCCCCCTTTCTGGGGGGTGGGGGAAGTGAGGGACTGAAGGGCTGCCATGGGCTTCCCCGAAGCTAATACAGCCCCTCAGGGTGCCTGTGCCAGGACTCACAGGCAGGCTGCTGCTGGGCAGCCACCTCTGGGATCGCTGCTGGCAGCAGGAACACAGGTCCCACGGGAGTTGGACTCGGTGATCCTGAGGGGTCCCTTCCAACACAGAATATTCTATGATTCCATGATTCTATGGAGAGGAAGTCAAGGCAATGGCCAAAGCGGCAATGAATGACTTGAATGGGCTGTTTAGGGTCACGTCTGGGTCAGTTGAGCATGTCAAGGAATGAAGGTCCCACAGCTTCTCTTTGGGTTTTTTTTTCAGTTTGTGAACACCCTTGGGCTGATTTTTATATATATATATAATTTCCTCCTGTTCCTTATGTCCATTGACTCTCATCCTCCACTGTGCACCTCCAAGGAGAGTCACAGATGGGTGATATTTAGGTTGGGAGGGACTTCTGAAGGCCATCTAGGCCAGTCCCTGCTCAATTAGGTCCTTGTCCAGTCAAGTCTTGAACATCTCTAAGGACAGAAATCCCACAGCCTCTCTCTGGCCACCTGTTCCAGTATTTGACCTGTCCTGGGGCTCTTAATTGGATCCTTCTGGAGCTGAAGCCACTGCTCTGCACAGGGGACCCCCACACAGGACACAGCACTTCAGCTGCTGGCTCACCCATGGAAAGGAATAATCCCTTCCCTCACCCTCCTGGATGCATTTTTCCAGATGCAGCCTGGGATGAAGCCACAAACAGATCTGTGGTTCTTTCAGTATTAAACATTGATCTAGGCCAGGTTGGATGGAGCTTGGAGCAACCTGTTCTAGTGGAAGCTGCCCCTGCCCATGGCAGAGGAGTGGAATGAGCTGGTATTTAATGTCTCTTCCAACCCAAACCATTCCAGGATTCTGTGATTTTATGAAGCTTACACTGAACAGGAGCTGAGCCCCAGGATATATCTGGTAGTTTGGAGAAATGCCCTCTGTGGCCTTTCTTCTGCCTGCTCTGCGCACGCTAATCCCAACATGGGCCTCCTGGAAAAGGTGCCTGGGGGCTGGATGTTGTTGGAGAAGCCCTGCTGAGGGTCTCTGCCTGGCCTTGCTTGTACCTGCTGTTGGGCAGCAGCACAGCAGGGCAAGCACAGGAGTGTCCATGACCAGTTGGCCACACTGCAGGGACACAGCCTGTGACAAAATTACAGCCCACTCTGCCACAGGCTCTGGCTGTCCCGCCCAAGTCGGATGCTGGGGCACAGGAATCTTCGTAACTCAGAACAGCGCGGGCATCGACCCCTGGGGACAGGGAGTTCTGGCATTTTCTGTAAGACATCCACGGTGTAGGCACTCCTAGAGCAGAGGGGCTTGAAGTGAGACCATTTTACATCAGCAACACGTCACGATGCCCGAAAGTCCAACCCGTGGTGGTGCCGGGGGACCACGGTGTGCGTTGCGCAAGGGGCAGTGCAGTGGTGGTGGGGCAGGGGCGTCAGGAGGCAGATGGAGTGGCACTTTCTGAAGTTCGGGGCACAGTTTCCCAGGAACACTGGAGTACCTCTTCCCTGAAGGGTCTGTGGGGTGCCCAGGGGCTGTTGAGCTCAATGCCGGCTCCGGAGAGAGCGGTTTACGCCCGACATTTGATTTCCGTCCAGAAGGGGAATGTCACTCGGGTATTTGCTTAGCAGTTGAACTGTGTGGAGGTGCCCCAAGAATGCTGTTCCCTGGGGAAACCCTGCCAAGGCAGGGGGGCAGCCCGGCGCTGTAAATTGTGGTTATTTTAAGGCATTTGCTTATTGGCACTGAATTATTTGCTTTGCCTCTGAAGAAAGCTCTTCACCTGTGTGAGACGCAGACCTCGTTGTGTGAGGACCGATCACTTGAGGGTGGAGAGCAAATAAGCCCTAAGCCACCGGTCTTGTTGCCAAGCAGAGGACAAGTGCTGTGGTTTGGGTCTCGTGCCTCCACCCCCTCTCCTGATCAGCCCTATAACTTTCAGGCTGGACACCCCTCCAGCCAGGCCAAAACCGCCTGGCTCTGTGCTCCGCAGGGTCCCCGCAGAGACAACATGGGTGAGTGTGGGATGGGATGGAGTGGGATGAGATGGAGTAGGATGGGAGGGGATGGCACCTCTGCATGTGGCTGTGGGTCACAGGGCACCCCAGCACTTTGTCTGCTGCAGGGTCCCTCCGGCCCACACCCTGAACATCCCAGTGCCGAGTCCACTGCCTTGTCTGAGCCCGCTGTGCCTGGGGTTGGGAACTGGGGCAGGAGCCTGCATGCTCTGCTATTTCAAGGCTGTACCAGTGTAGCTCTGGAGTGCCAGAAAGCCCATTTTACAAGCCTCATATTTACTGTTCTTTGCAACTTTCAGTTCTCTGAGGAAAGTGTTAAATATTCTAGACTAGAAAATGGATGTCCCAACTCTTTAGGAATAAAGATAAATTTTCTGTCATTTTACTTAGGTTTAATATTGCAAAAAGTGTGCTGGTTTCCCCTGCTGCTCTGACCAAGAACAGACCAGAGCAGCTGGCTACATATGGACATTTGAAAGTAGCCACATAACTGAGATAACCACACAAAGGGCATAATTCACCCCAGCCAGGCTGTAATTCCTGAAGGTCTGTGCCGCCCCTCTCTGTCTGCTGCTTGCACACACACGGCTCTGCCTGGGGCTTGTTCCCACCCAGACACCCGGGGTCTTACTGCCCAGAGCCCCGGGGCACTCCCAGCTCAGACAAGGTGAGTGTGTCATGGGAGCGTGATGGGAGCTGGCAAGAAGGGGGATTCCTCCCTCCATGCTCTCCCTGCTTGTTATCTTCCAGCCTCGAGTCTTGGGTTTTACAGAGATTTCTGATTACAGGCACTGTGGGTTTGGACAAGGCTTTGGCAGTTTTTCTATCTCAAAAACCACCTCAGCAGTGCCACCACTAGTGACTCCTGCTAATGAGTAGGGTGTCTCATATAAATGAGCTGATCTACGTGGGGCTCGTGGCTCCAAGAGGGAGCTCTACACAGAGTTTTGTTTTCCTGTTTTACTCGGCAGGTAAAGGAATCCAACGGGATTCGTGGCTCTCTAATCGAAGAGTTGTGATCTCTTTCTTCTTTTTCCAATCTCCTCCCATTTCAGCTACCCAGTGCCTTTGTCTCCTGCTTCTCACCTGCCTGCTGGCCCTGGCAGCATCTCTTCCTGACCTTGACATAAGAAACTTGTACCTCCTCAATGGCACGATGGACGACATTATGAATGCTCCTCCAGAGTCCCCCCAGCCTGGTAAGTGTCCAGTACAATAGGGAGAGGCAGATAAGGTCCTGATCAGTCAGATCCTACACAGAGCTCCTCCCAGGATCCGAGGAGAAGGGACAG
This sequence comes from Oxyruncus cristatus, assembly GCA_013399855.1. NCBI lineage: Eukaryota > Metazoa > Chordata > Aves > Passeriformes > Cotingidae > Oxyruncus > Oxyruncus cristatus. Next base: position 22,640 of record VXAY01007072.1, read on the forward strand.
GTTTGGTCCTATTGGCAGCAAGACCAAGAAAAAGGGTCACAGACTCTTTCTTGGAGAAACAGGGTTAAAGATGTTCACAGCGTGTTTTAAGGACATGGAGAACAGTCCCCACCTCTGGAAATCATGAGGTCAGTGGATAACTCAATTCAAGGGAGACCTCAATACAAAGAGGAACTAAATTAAGTCAATACAAAGAGTCCAAGCAGTGGCACTGGTGGTGGTGGCAACCAGGTGGCAGCGGCACCCAGGTAGTGGCACAGAGTAACTGCAGATGCCAGGGTGTGTTGGAGCAATGAGGAAGCCTTCAAGAAATGCTCTTGGGAAAAAAGAAAACAAAAAAAAACAGGGGCTGTGAGTAGGACGTGGCACAACAGAAAGTGCTGGTTCCCTTCCAAGGAAGAAGGATGAATTCCTGGCAGAAGAGCTTGAAGTCCAGGTGTTTGGTGCTGGTTTCACATCAGCTGTCAGGAAACTGCCAACACAGGGAGCCTCATGACTGAGACAAGAGCCTGGGCTTCGTCAGGAACTGCAAGTCTGAGGAGAGAAAGAAAATGTGCTCTGGACTGCACAGTGCTCTCAGGCACATGGTGTGATTTTGGGGTGGTTCTGTGCAGGGCCAGGAGTTGGACCTGATGACTGTTGTGGGTCCTTTCTAACTTGGGATATTCTATGAATCTGTGATCTCTCACCCACAGCACTGGTAGCGTGCTCTGAAAATATCAGCAGCATGAATGCAAGCTGGGTGAGCAGGGAGGCATGCCAGAGAAGACAGGCCAGCATTCCAAGTCTTGTTTTGGGGAGCAGTGCTTCCAAATGGGTGGGGAATGAAGGCAGAGAGAAGCAGGGGCAGACTGTGGCTTACAAAATGAACAGGAGCAAACAGCTTCATATGGCTGCAGTAAAAGTAAATGCTGTGGAAAGAAAGTCCACCAGACCACGTCACATGAGTGTTTCCCACCCCACACAGGCTCAGGCAGTGGAGACAGTCAAAAGGAGACAAAAAGGGAGTCAACATCAAAATTCAGAGAGTCAAAAATCTGGCAGGCTGACTGTGTCAGGGATGGGCTTATACACTGTGTGCAAGAGCCATAAATTAAACACTTCACAAGGGAGGGGGTAGAACAGCACCAGGTGAAAGCAGGGAGCAGGTATTTGAGGGTGGCAGGGAGCAGGTATCTGAGGCTGTCAGAGCAGCAGCTGCAAGGCTGTTCCAGAGAGGAGACAGGAATCACTTTTGTGATTCCATAGGCCTGTGACTCATTTCTCTCAGTGGATACACAGAAGATGTCCTTGCGAAAGAATTGCATTAACTCACTCAAAACCATCCTCTCTTCCAGCAACACCCTTGAAATTCCATTCTGATCCACTGACCGGAGCCCTCTCCCAACTCCTGATACCTGCACCAGTTTTCCTGTGTCTGGTCTCACATTTCTTCCCCCTCTAATCCCTCTTCTTCCTGAGTCCCTTCCTAACTGCTGCTGCTGCACTTTAACAACCATCTTCCCAGTGTTGTTGCCCCTACTTAGGGTCTTTTGCCCACATGGTGTGCCCAAAGCCTTTCCACCAGGAAGGCATCTGCCCCACTCTAACATCACGTAAATTCCCCCCAAACTACTGACTTGCTGATATCCGAAATCGGAAAGTTCCCCTGGAATTAGGAACAGCAAGAGAAAAAATAGGAACATCACCTGGAGAAGATCGTGCTCTCCCAGCAGGCCTTTGACATGTCTCCTCTGTTCTGTTAATTTAGATGATGGGGACGGACATGTCCGACAGGCCAGAGACATCGGCCACCACCCGCCGGCAAGTCACGGTGAGTCTCTGCTTCTGCCTGGGAAGTTTCACGGTCGCTGGGCTCACCAACAGCTCTCAGACACTTGGATTATCCATGTCCTACACGTGCACTGGCTCCTCCCAGGAAAAATGTTGGTTTTCTGATGGGCTGCAGAGGAGCCACAGCTCATGGCCTCAGGGGACTCTGTTACCGGCCGTGTCCTGGGCTCAGTGGTCGATGAGGACCTTTAGCGTGGGGAATTTTCCAGCTAAAGATCCAAACTGGAAAGTGATGATTCATTACTGGGAAGTGGTGATTAGTAATTTTCCCGTTTTCACCACACAGTTGATGAGAAGACTGGGGCTGACTGCGTTACTGAACTGGCTGGGCCAACATTAGCCCACAGGACCAAAGATAGGTCCTGTCTGAGTGGGGACAACCGGTGGCAGAGGTACAGGGAGAGGAGCAAGTCCCTTCCCATTCAGCTGTTTGTTGTATGAGGTGCTGACACCCTGGAGCACAGAAAGGCCATAATCAAATCCAGCAAGTCGGGAAGTCTCTACAGAGATACCTCAGTAAGCCCAGAGAACACTGATGGCTTTGCCCTGTGGAGTTTCCAAGGGCTGATCTAACTGTTAACGATCTTGATGTTGTGATCACCCTCTCTCCGGGGTTTCTGAGGTTACTGCAAAGGTCTAAAGCCTCTGTGCTGTACCCACAAGTGGCTTTGTCACCCAGTTTGCATTTGTCTGTGGTCGTACATCACCTGCACGACACAGGCAAATCACCACAGCACTGTGAGACTGAACCCAACCTGGGCGAGGCTGCTTGGGTGATGCCAGTGCCTGGCTTGGTCTCACCAGGCCCAGACAGTGTGTCTCCATCAGTTTGAATCCTGTCTTGGGAAGATGTGAAGCTCAACTCCTACACTGATCATGTCAAAATTTTGATTCACTCCTGTGAGCGCATGGCACGAATACAGTGGCAGGAACAGAGCCCGTGGCAGGAATGTGTGTGCAAAAGGATCTAGGCACAAAAGGAACATCCCACTTTCAGCGTGTCATTGGGTGGGATTTAATAACCATCTCTGTTTCCAGCCCCAGGTTGGCCCAAGGACTGCAGCGAGATCCCCCGTGGCAGCCACAGCGGTGTCTACATCATCCAGCCCAAAGGGCTCCACCACCTCGTGGTGTACTGCGAGATGAATGTGACCCACGGGGGCTGGACCGTGATCCAGAGGAACCAGAGAGACACACCCGTCACCTGGGCCGAGTCCTGGAGCACCTACAAGTTCGGCTTTGGGAACGTGCGCACGGAGTACTGGCTGGGCACCGAGTACATCCACCAGATCGCCAAGCAGAAGGTCTACCAGGTCAGGTTTGTCATCCAGGATTCTGCAGACACCATCAGCTTCGCAGACTACAACCTGTTCAGTGTGGAAGACGAGTCCCATGGCTACAGGCTGAGGCTGGGCGCCTACAACGGCACGGCGGGGGATGCCATGACCTCAGACAATCCCAACAACATGCACGACAACATGAAATTCTCCACAAAGGATCGGGACCAGGACACTTACAGTAAGAACTGTGCCTACAGCTATGAGGGCGGGTGGTGGTTCTCGTCGTGTTACTCTGTGAGGCTGAATTACAAGGGTGGCATGACATGGGGCAACCTGTGCAAGGGGAACTGCAAATCCTCCCTTATCCTCATCAAACCAGCTTCGTATTGTTAGCGCTCCTTCCTCCTCCTGTCCACACTGGACACTCTGCAAAGGCTCTGCATGGCCAAAGAGCGTGAGCCTCTCTGGAGCAGAGCGAGGAGCCCAAAGATTGCAGGGCTTCAGTAAAATGCCACTTTCCAATCCCCACTCTGAGTGCAGGCTCCCCTCTGCTCAGCTCTGTTCCCCTGTGCTTGCCAGTGATTTCTTGTTATTATGTTCATAATCAAGAATAAAAAAATGACTTGTGAAATTTGTGGATTCCCCATGTACTTTCCCTGAGGGAGGAAGACACAGCCCTGGAGTGGCAGCAGAGTTTCTTGCTTCCAGAACTCACAGCGAGCGAAAAAGCTGCATGCCACAAATTTCCATGTACTCTGAGCCTCTCTGCAGTGTCTGGTGAAGCATCCAAATAAATGTGCTTGCTTATCTCATTCACCAGTAATGACCTCTGTTCTCTGTCTCTGGTGTGCTCCCATGAGACTTGGGAAATCCCATGTCAGGTGGCAGGACGGGAGTCTTGGGGCTTATCACAGAATCACAGACTGGTTTGGGTTGGAAGGGACCTTGAAGCTCATCTCATTCCACCTCCCTTGACATGGGCAAGGACACCTTGCACTAGACCAGGTTGATCAACCTGGAGGCAGAAAGCCTGGAGTGGTTCTCACAGGAATGGATGTAGGAAAATTAAACCCAGTTACACTGTGATAAAGGCCCTGGGATCTGCACAGGGGGGTTCAGAAGGGACCAGGCACATGGGAGAACTCATCCCACATCATCACCACACTCACAGCCCTGGGTCAGAAGCTGTGGCCATGTCCTGCTGCCACGGTCCCGCTCCTGCTGGAAGGTTCTGTCTCTCAGGATGTGTTCCTTGCTGCCTGGCTCTCTGCACAGACACACTTTGATCCTCTAGAAACAGGATTTCAAAGTCATTGGTAAATCTGTCTGCTGTGACCGAGAAGCAGCAAACTGAAATAGAAGCAAAGGAGAAGTAGGTTAGATGTTAGAAATGAGGAATTCTCCACTTGAATTATGAGACACTAATGAGGGCAGAGTTCATAATGGGATCACCATATCCAAGTTTTTGAGACCAATTTAGATGAATTTTTGCCAGGAAAAGTGCAGACAGAGCTAATGCTGTCAGGCTGCAGGACAAGGTTGTTATAGCTCCTCCATCCCACAGAGTTCTGGCACTGCCAGGACAGACTGTTGGAGAAGCACTTTGGCCTTCACAACCCCCTTCTGATTTTGTCCTGAGGCAGCACAGTAACAGCCATGAGTTTCGCTTCCAGGACCAGCCATGAGTTTCACCTTCCAGGGCCAGCAAAAACCCATCCCTGGCCCACCAGCTGCGGATCTCAGTGTGCACTGGGAACCACCCAGAGAGGTTTGAGAAATTAGAAAATGATGAGAGGAATGAGCAGTGGGAGATGTCCCAGCCAGAAAGGACCTGACACTGCTCCAGGGAATGGCCCTCAGCGCTGCAGAGTGGGGGGCACCTGCAGCTGGGGGTGTCTGAGGAAAAAGAAAGCCTGGGGCTACTCCTGGAGGAAGAGCCCCACTGAGAGCCTCCAGCACCAACCGCTGAGCCCCCCAAACCAGAGCACGGAGGACTGGTGGGACCTCCACATACAGCCCCCATGCCTGCCTTGGATTGGGCACCACAGCACGGAAAGGGGAGGCACAGGAGAGCTCCAGCATGGATTTGTGTTGTCTGGAAGAGCAGTTCTCCTGTGCCAGGAGCACAAGCTGACAGCAGCGAGGAGAGATGGCTGCTGGGGGGTCCTGGAATTTTTCTTCTAAGTTTCCGAATCACTGCAAACATTTAGTGACCACAGCACCCTGTGGCAGCAGTTCCCAATCCCAGTGGGGCGGCGCTCCCACCTTTGCCCTCCCCGGGGGCCGAAGGGGCTCGGAGAGAGCTGCAGTGGCAGGGTGTCCCAGTGACAGGGTGTCTCTTGGCTCCCGCCTCTCCGGAGCCCGGGGACAGGGCACCGGGGTGTCACAAGACGGGTGAGACCACGGCGGCAGCAGGTGGGATGTGCACAGCAGGATGCGGGATGTTCACAGCGCGGGGGCGGTGCGAGGCGCGCACAGTGGGGTGCGGGATGCAGGTTGTGCCCAGCGAGGTGAACAGAGGGGAGCGGGGTGCGCAGAGCGGGGCGTAGGACGCAGAACGCGGGGTGCGCACAGCGGGGTGCGGTGCGCGGGGTGCGCGGAGCACCGCGGGGTGCGGGGCGAGCACAGAGGGATGCAGGGTGCG
>VXAY01007072.1:39118-72310 GCA_013399855.1 Oxyruncus cristatus
GGTGGGAGGGCAGGGAGGGCAGGGGGTCAGATCCTGCCGTGAGAGGGTGCGAGGGGGTGTCGCGTGTCGCCCGTGCTCCGTCCGTGTCTCGCAGCTCGCGGGTGGTGGAGATCCAGTCGCAGATGTCGGAGCGCGCCGTGGAGCTGCTGGGGCTGCCCGAGGACCGGCCGTGCCTCCTGCTGGACGTAGGGTGAGCGGGGCTCTGCCCGGTGTCCTGGCACACACCGAGCGCCTGGCGCCGGGGGGGTGGGAGGGGTGTGTGGTGGGAGGTGTCTCCTGTGGGCTGAAGAAGAGGCACAGGCTGCTGCAGCGTTGTGTCTGGCCAGCAGCACCCTCAGACCAGCCCAGTGAACTCTGCGCTTTCCCTGCTCCTCCCTCCAGCTGTGGGTCAGGGCTGAGCGGGGATTACATCTCTGAGGAGGGTCACTACTGGATTGGCATGGACATCAGCCCTGCAATGCTGGGTGAGCAGACCCTCCTCCCCTGGCACACCCACCTTGCCCCAGAGGTCTCCAAAGGCAGGAGCTGGTTGCCTGAGCCGCGCTCTGTTCTCTGCAGATGTGGCCGTGGAGAGGGAGGTGGAAGGAGACCTGCTCCTGGCAGATGTGGGTCACGGCATTCCCTTCAGGCCTGGCATGTTTGATGGCTGTATCAGGTGAGTCTGTGCCTGCAGCTGAGCACTGCTGGTGCTCCACAGAACTGCACAGCACACGTGGTGCATGTCTGGTGAATCACAGGTGGGCAGCACTGCCCTTGTCAGCTACTCTTTGCTCCCTTTACTACTTGGCTCCATCACTCTGGGACAAACCTCCAAGGTTTTGGATGGTAGAAGCAGCAGCTCCTGACAGCTGTTTCTCAAGCGCCTTTTACGCTGGTGAGCTTGGAATTTTGTTGAAGGAAATAAAATAAAATCGGGGATATTGTCAGGGGGGCTGAGACCTGCCCCAAGGAGGAGAACAAAGTGTGTCTGTAGCGTTGCTCAGCAAGGTCAGTCCCTGGATCACGGGTTTGGTGGTTGGTTTTGGGATGAAGGGGACAGAAGCACTTTTCTACTTAGAGAATAGCTCAGGAAGGTGGTGGGAAGGAGCGGGGGCTGTCCATTGCTGATCCAAAAGCTCTGGTTGGGATTGCTCATTGGGAAAACCTGCTTGGCCAGGCAGGGGTCACAGCTGAGCTCTTGAGTTATCATCATAAGCTGTAGGGATAGGATAAGGAATGATGAGTCCAAACTGAAGGAGGGGAAATTGAGGTGACATTTACAGCAGGAATTCTTCCCTCTGAGGGTGAGGAGGCCCTGGAACAGGTTGCCCAGAGAAATTGTGGCTGTCCCATCCCTGGAAATGTCCAAGGCCAGGTTGGACAGGGCTTGGAGCAACCTGGGATAGTGGAAGGTGTCCCTGTCCGTGGCAGGGCGTAGAATGATCTTACTCTCAATGGTCCCTTCCAACCCAAACCATTCCATGATCCTAAGATTTGAGCACCTGGCCTAAAGGGGATGCTTCGTGATGCTTTTGGCCTTGAATAACTACTGCACCTTGTTGGGATTTGGCATAGTGAGTCTCTAGAGGGGTTTGTGTAACTGCAAAACAGAAGGCAAAGCTACATGGAGGCAATTAAATCATTTCCCTCAGGCCCAGCACATGTTTAGTGCTGGAATTCAGCTCAAAGAGAGGCGACAGGCTCTGGGAAGGAACTGATGACTCAGTGTCCTGGGGGGTCTTGTTTTGCTCCTCAGTATTTCCGCAGTGCAGTGGCTCTGTAATGCTGACAAGAAATCACACAGCCCCCCCAAACGCCTCTACAGATTCTTCTCCACTCTTTACACTGCCCTGGTAAGTGCCACGCTCTCCCTGCCAGGTCTCTCCTGCTCTTACATCCTTGCTCGTGCCTTCTAGCATGATATTTTTAAGTCAGGTGTTTAAGTAAGTGCTGCTCTGAGGCAGGACTGGGAGGAGCACCCATTGCCTTCTGTGATCCCTCATGGCTCACTGGCTCTGGGAGCCTTGCCATGGAGGTTTTGGGGAGGTGGGAGCTTGTGTCTGGGGCAGGGATGGGGTGACCAGAGGGGTTGTCTGCACTGACACAGGTTTGTGACCAGCTCTATTTCCTGTAGGCCCGAGGGTCCCGAGCTGTGCTGCAGCTGTACCCCGAGAACTCGGAGCAGGTACAGGCCATCAGTCACTGGGGAAGGGGTGGGGGTGCTGTTTGGGGCTCTGAGTGCATCGTGTTCCTCCACATCAGCTCTGTGTCTCTGTCCTTCCTGCGAGCTGAAAAGTTCCTTGAGAGCCCAAAGAAATAACCTGTAAGGTTATTTCTCTTGCTTTGTAGATTGTCTTGGGCTGAGCCTTCAAATCAAAGAAAGTGGGAGGACACCATCTGAACATGCTGTCCTGGATTTTCTCCTGTGTGTCTGGGCTGTAGTCACCAGCACTGCACTGTAACTCCCCAGGGCTGGAAAATCCAGCCCAGTATCCCTTTCCTAGAGAGTTAACCCAGGGTAGACTGAGGAGCAAGGGATAACCAAACAAAGGTGGGAAACTGGTGTCTGGATGGTACAGGAGCTGAGTACAGAGCTTAGCAGGACCAGGAATGACCCATCTTGGGGATGCACAGTCAGCTGTGGTCCTCCCAGAGGCATCCTGGGCATTCCTGGGGATCACTGCTAATTAATTTTTGCACATGGCTTCTTTTTCCAGCTGGAGCTCATCACAGCCCAGGCCATGAGAGCTGGATTTACTGGGGGAATGGTGGTCGATTACCCCAACAGCGCCAAAGCCAAGAAGTGAGTCCTGGCTCTCTGTGTGTGTGGTTGGGCTGAGCCTGGATTTAGTAATGATTTTTCTTTTTTTCTCAAGCTGTTAACTCTCCCATGATAGAGTCTTGGACAGAGGTTACAGCTTAAATCTGATTCTCTTATAAACCGTCCCAGTCTTGCTTGGGACTGAGACCCACATGCTGAGTCCCAGCTTCATGCTCTTTATTCTTGTTCTTTCAGGTTCTTCCTTTGTCTCTTTGTCGGGGCATCTGGCACGTTACCGAAGGTGAGGAGTTCCAGGAGGCAGCAGAGCTGCTGTCCTGGCTGCTGGGTGGTGTGGAAGAGCTGTGGGCAGAGTGGGAGCCCGGCAGCATGGGCAGGTGTGACTTGATGTATACATTTGCTGCCAGTCACCAAGCCCTGCTCTCATAGAATCATGGAATGGTTTGGCTTGGAAGGGACTTCGGCTCGTTCCGCTCCCCTGTTATGGGCAGGGACAATTTCCACTAGCCCCGGTTGCTCCAAGCCCCGTCCAACCTGGCCTTGGACACGTCCAGGCACGGGGCAGCCACAGCTTCTCTGGGCAACCTGTGCCAGGGCCTCACCACCCTCACAGGGAAGAGTTTCTTCCCAATATCCAATCTAGCCCTGCCCTCTTTCAGTTTAAAGCTATTGCCCTGACTTGTGCTTTCTTTGGTACAATTTCTGGAAGACCAGTTTGTTCCTGCTCCGCTCCTTCCCCTTGCAGATCCCTGTGTTCCCTTTAATTCTGATGGTATTGGTGTCAGCTGGGTCTGCTCCAGAGGAGAGCACAACTTCCCAATTTTGTTTTCCAGGGCCTTGGTACCGAGTGTGCCGATGAAGAGTTGCACCAGGCAAAGTTCACCAACGAGAGGTATCGTGTGGGGCTGAAGCTGCAGGTTCTCCCCAGCAAGGAGTGGGAAAAGCTGGGTTTTACTGGGGACCACAGCAATGCCTGTGAGACGTGACCAGAGGGGAGGGACTGGGAGGACCCTCGGCAGCCCAGGTGGGCACTGCTTTATCTTCCCCAAGGGCCCAGAGACAGGGAACAGAACTGGTTAGTTTGGAGGGCTCTGCCATGGGGCTGTTGGTGCTTTCTGTCCAGCACTGGGCTCTCCAGCTGGGACCAGTGGTGTGGAAGTGGGAATATTTACAGGGATGGTGATGCCAAACATGGAGGCTGCTATGCCTGAATCTTGGTTGTTCCTTTTTCCTGCTGTCCAGTTCTTTGCTTGGCTCTGCTTAGCTGTGGCCTGGAGGGTTTCTCCTGCTGTCCAGGTCTCCTCCCATGGCAGTGGTGCAGGGAGGAGCCCCTCTTGCAGCCAGTGGGAGAGACAGAGAACAAAAACCAGAGGAAAGTCGTCGTGGCTGCCAGGAGCTTGTGGCTGCCATGTTTTCCTACCTCTTACACTGCTGTTCTCTGCTCACTTAGTCCAAGGGAGACCTGGTCTTGGAGGGCAGTAGCAGAACTGGGAAATTTTTGGGAAGCGAGAGACTTTGTCTTGTTTGGAGTAGAGCAGACAAGGGGAAGGTGGTAGCGCTTGAGTCCATAATCCCCCGAGATCCAAGAGACCAGTGTGCTGCTGGCACATCAGGTATGGCACAGGGGGCCCGCTGCAGTCTGCGGAGGGTCAATATCCCTCAGCTCAGAGCCTGGGCTGGAAGCAGCCTCCTTCCCCAGCTTATCTGGAGTTGGACCATTTGGCATCTGCCCCAGTGCTGTCTGAGCTTCTTATCCAGGGCTGGTGGGAGGGGAACTTGCTGCTTTTGTGACCCAGTTTTGGGTAGCAGTCCTCTGGGGCAGAGAACTGTGCCCCCACCCCTCAGTTCCTCTGCAGCTGCTGTCTGCTTTCTCCACAGGACACGGTTCAAGAACATCAAGGGCAAGTCTGTGAAGAAAAGCCGGGACTGGATCCTGGAGAAGAAGGAGCGTAGACGGCGGCAGGGCAAGTGAGTTCATCTGAGGCTGGTCTGGCCTGCTGTCACCTGTCCAAACTCCTGCCACAACCCCTCTCCCTTCCTCTCCCAGGTGACCTGTGGGTGGTGCTGAGCTGCTCCCCGTTTTTCCCCCACAGGGAGGTGCGAGCAGACACGAAATACACGGGGCGGAAGCGCCGCCCTCGCTTCTGAATTGCTCTGGACGCTGCTGCTGTGGAAGGTGGCGTGTGGGTGCCTCCAGCAAGCCTCCTATGGATGGCACAGATGGGCACCCCGTGCCTGGGACTTGCTGGGACAGGTCATTTTGGCTCTTGACGGTGTAAACTGGCTCAGGTGCTGCCCAACAGCCATCTGCAAAGCTTCCAGGCCTGCTTGCCTGCTGAAAGTGGAGTGGCAGACAGTGCTCTGGGCACTTGGTGTCTGCAATGCTGTCGCTTACCTTCCTGAGAGCAGCAAGCCAGCTGAGTTCCAGGTGAGCCAGGACATGATATCCAGCCTCCTCACTAAAGAGTCAGTGAGTTCGAAGTGTTTGCTGGTCTCCTGTGTCCTGCTTCCATGCTGGGGAGTACTGAGGTGGGAATATGGCACCTAGTTCCCTGCCAGCTTCCCCTCTGTCTGCAGGTAGGGAGTCAGGCACTGTAAAGCTGTGGATCCCATGAGGACAAAGCTTCCTTCTGGCAGAAGTGTTATTCCTGGGGGCATTGCTCCCGAGGGTGCTTGGCATCCTTTGCTTTAGTGCTCCCCGGGTATTGGGGCTGGCTGTACCCCATCACCTCTTCCCTTCCCCTGAAACAGAGAGGTGCCAGCCAGGGCTTTACAGTTACAAATGTTTATTCTACATAAAAATTCCACAAAATGGGAAGCTGTTTTGCACCCAAAGCTTTGGGAGAAGAAAGGGAGGCTAGCAGGGAGGAAAAAGGGGGAAGGAGAAAAGAGGCAACATACAGTGTCATCCAGCCCAGTGAGACAGAGCAAGCCAGGGTCAAGATCCACATAGAAAACAAGGACACTTAGCTCACAGTACAGCAACAGTACAACTCCACGGGGGGCTCAGAAAGCCTTCAAGTACATTAATTACAAAAAAAACCAATCCCCAGTTCGAGTGCAAGCTGTGCGTGCCCCACACTGCTCGTGGAATACTGCATCGACACGCTCCCGGCGCGGGGAGGGCAGGTGGCACTTGGAACAGAGGTGGTGGAACCCAAAGGACAAGCGGGCGGAGGTTGGGGGGCTGGAAAGAAAAAAGTGAAACGTCTTCCCAAAGCACAACCACACTTGGTGATTTGGTCTGTACATGCAACGACAGGTAGGTAAAAAGGAACTGAACGGGGCTTCCCGTAGTGCAGGGGTAATTATTGCACCAAAACACCCTCCCCTCACAGCGAGGACAGTGTGAGCCTGCCTGTGGGGCAGCAGTGGCAGCCTGCTCCTCGCCTCCCTCGCCTCGGAGCCTGCCCGTGCCACGGCCTGCAGGATCCCAGCAAAGTGCCAGCGGCCCCGACTGGCCCCACCCGGCTCCTGCTGCTGGGGGGCTGCTGGCGGCGGTGGTGCCAACAAGGAAGGAGCAAGGGCCAGAATTCCCCTTGTGCCTCGACGGGGGTGCCACAGCCCTGATGTCAGGTGAGCATGTGCCACAAAAGCCGCTGCTTGGAAGGAAAAAAAAAAAAAAGTCACCTTGTGCTAGCAGTGGGCATGGCTGCAGGGCGGGAGCCTCGGAGAAGGGTTTTCCTGCCTGCCCAGTGTTATTGCTTCCCGGAGGAGGGGCCCGAGAGCGCAGGCGGCCGTGGCTGGGAGCTTCACAGGGGCAGGAGCACGGGCACTCGGCATCACCTCTAGCTCCCTCTCCTGCAGCCCGGCGTGTCCCCCCACAGCAGGGACCCTGCCCGTGCCTTCCTCCTGCCCCTGCCTGCGCCGCCCCGGTGCCCCAAGCCCTTCGGCCCACGCAGGCTGCGGTGCTGGAGCTCACATCCATCGGTGCAGGACCGTCAAAGGGGGCTCCGGCCTTGGATGTTCCGGTGGCCGCACCCCGAGGCGCTTGGGCTGGGCAGTGCGGGGTCCCGGGCTGGGCTCGCTTCCCACGGGCGGCTGGATGCAACCGGGGGCTGTACGGTGGGACCTCGGGCGACAGTGGCAGGGAAGGAGCCGTGTCGGGGCTGCTGCTGGGCAGGGCTGGCCCCTGGGGAGGCAGCGCTGTGTGGTTACAGCCACTGCCTTCCCCCCGCACCCATGGGCACCACACAACCAGCGCCTGAGCCACAGCACCGTGCCGGCTGCTGGAGCAGCCCTGCCCCAGCCCCAGTGGGAGCAGGGAGGCGACACTGCCCGTGGCTGGAATACTGGCTGCCATCAAGTGCCCCTTTTCTGCTACTGGCACCTGGGGTCACAGCCCGGTCCCAGTGCATGGCACCGAGCCCAGCCCCAGGTGCCTCCCCTGCTCGGGGCTCCTCTGGGGTGCTTTGGCATGTGCACGGGCCAGCCAGAACCCTGGGCTCTCTGGAGGAAGGTGATGGCAGAGCCCCGTCCCCAGCCCCAGGGAAATGGGCAGTGGCAGCACAGGACCCCTGTGAGCTGCCAGCAGGACCCCACAGCAGCTGCATCCATCTCCTGGGCATGGCAGAGGTGCTCCCACAGCACCCCACCAAGGGCAGGTGCCTCACGGGACAGGTGAGAAGGGCACTGCACCAGGGGCAGGGGGGTGCCAGGAGGTGGCAAAGGGGCAGTCAGGCACTGGCCTGCCCAGGAGCTGGTTGGATACAGGGGGAGGAAGGCTGCTACCCCTCGCTTGGGTGGGGGGTGGATGCAGCAAGAGCTGCTCCCGGGACCACGACAAGCGAGAGCCCAACTGCCTCCAACCCGTGGCCTGTGCGGAGAAGCCAGAATAGAGCAGGCAGGTGCTGCCAGGGGCTGTGGGCATCAGTGCCAGCCCCAAATACTCAGCGACAGAGCCCAGGCCTTGGGGCAGCAGGAACCAGGACCACCATGTGCCAGGGCCAAGAGCAGAATGATGAGGCTCCGGTGCAGGGTGAGCAGACAACGAAACTCACTGGCCGTAAACTACGTGTGCCATCCTGCCCTGCCAGGCCAGCAACCTGGAACAGCACAGGTCCCCACGTGGCCTGTCTCCCTGTCCCCAGGCAACTGTGACGGCCCCAAGCAGCAGCTGCTTATCCCACACTGCTCCATCAGGCACTCACCGCCCACAGCAGCACATCCAGCCCCTGACACCTTCACCAGAGGGTTCTCCTGGCGGGGGGACAGCGATGGAGCCCCAGGGCCAGGCACAGCCACGGGACAGGTAGGGCCAGGCAGAGCACACCCCTGGGGAAGGACCCCGGAGAGAAGCAGCCCAAGGGAAGGTGTTTGCAAGCACAGACGCGGCTGACAGACATGAGAGCTCTGGCTGGAGGTGGTGGGGAAGCCGGGGAGGTTGACTGGGCACTGTGCTCCCGAAGACCCCTAACGCCTGCCTCCTGTCCCTCCTCATCCTCGGCTGTCCCTAACACAGACTGCCCAGCACAGGAGGAGCAGCAGTGCCCCAGGGGCACCTCTGTCCCCACCTGGTCCCAGCCAGCCACCCGGGCTGGAGCAGTGATGAGAGCTCGGGTTCCCCCCTCCAGGGTCCCCCTCGCGCCCATCACCGCCCCCCGGCCCCCGCCTGCGCCCCGGGGCCGGCGCTCCCTCCACACAGACGCACCGCACCGCACACACAGCGTCACAAACAACCATGCATTAGAAACTGAAATGCTGCTGGGAGGCTCCGGGGCTGCGTGGGTCGCTCCGGCGTGGCTGCAGCCCCATGGCACGCGCGGCTCCGTCCATCGCACACAAACAGTCCCGTTGGGGTGAGTTTAGCCGAAAATGCCGCCGAAGGTGGAGGCGATGACGATGCCCAGGATCACGCAGCAGATTATGATCATGATCTTCTTCTGCTCAGATGTCCCGGCAGCGGCGGGGAGAGAGGGGAGAGGGGATGGTAAGTGCTGGGGCAGGATGCACCCGGGAGCTGAGGCTGCAATCTGCCCTTGTTCCCTTTTGCTCATGGTGGGCTCAGAGCAGCATCTTGGGAGGCAGAAGGAGCTTGGCTGCTTGGCTGCCCTGGGCAGGGATGAGCTTCTGCTTCGGCCATGGGCTGGCTGAGCTGAGCTCGTGGCCCCTGGGTTCCTGAGCTGATACAGGACCAAGTGCCGGGAGCGGGACAGGCAGCTGGCACTGTGCTCAGGGTCTGAGCAGGACCATGCCTTTTCTCTACTTTTTTTTTTGGCAAGAGGCATGGCTCTCACAGCAGGCATGGCCCAGGGAATCCACCCTGTCCATCTCCCTCTCCCAAGGCAGCAAGCCTTCCCCATGGCTCATTGTCAGCTTTCATGCAGCCTGCTCTGGGAGCTCTGCCTCAGCTGTGCCACCCGCAGGCCATGGGCTGCAGACAGTGGTGTGGGGTAACACAGTGCCCAGGCACTTGCGAGGCTTTGCCACCCTGCCCGGGGCAGGCAGAGGGGCAGGCAGGGTGCCAGCAGAGCCCTGCCCCCAGGACAGAGGTGTCAGCAGTGCAGGCAGGGGCAGACGGGCCCCAGACAGAGCTGTGACTCACCCGTCTGGCTTTGCTCTGGTACTTCACCGCTTTTTTGGTGTCAGACACAGCCCTCTCCACGTAGTCCACCGAGTGCTCCACGTTGTACTCGATGCGGTCAATCATCTCTCCCTGCAGAGCGAGGACACAGCCCACGCGCCCGCGCGCGCGCCGGCGTGAGCTCCTTCCTGCTCCGCTGCTCCCTGGCACCGGGTGGGCGCTGCCCTGCCCGGCAGCCCTGCGTGGAGAGAGGGACTGTCAGCTGCCTGTGGGCTCTGGGTGCTCTGGGGTGCCCTGGGGTGGGAGCTCTGGATGGCGTGCCCTGCCCCAGAGGACTTCTGTGCACGTCCCAGCAGGGAGACAAGCAAGGGAGAGGGTCGAGGCGGTTCCCAGCCCGGTCCTGGCCTGGCGGCCGCCCTGCCCAATATCTCAGGTGACATCAAAGCCACAACAGGGTCTACACGGACACCGTGCCGCACGCCACAGAAACCGGAGGCTCGGCAGGGAGCCGTGGGATGCTCCAGCAGTGCCACGTGGGATGCTCACGAAACCATGCGCATGCAGGGACCACCACTCCGATCCACACGAGCGCTGCTGTGCCCCTACTGTGGGGGGAGGGCTGGAGGCGTGGGCTCCTGGGGATGTGGGGACACGGGCTGGCGTGAGCTCACCCAGCCTGTCCACCTCCTTTGACCCCATCCTGACTGTGCAGGGAAGCAGCCAAGTCCTGCAGCAGCTGGACAGGGCTGGCAGGGGCCAGTGGCTCGAAGCCCAGTGCCCTCCTGCATGGCATGGAAGTAATTGGAGCTGCAGAGCTGTGGGGTCATGGCCAGCAGGTCTGCAATGCCCAGTTCTCAACCTAATACTGGAGAGCATAGGCAGGACAAGCCTTGAGGCCCAGGGTTGCTCTGGTGTCACCCCCCAAGCACTGACTCCACCAGCTGTTCCTTGCCTTGCCTAAAGGTGCTGCTTCTCCTTCCCACCTGTGCTATTCCTGGGGCAGAGCAGACCTGCCAGCCCTGCTGCCAGCTTGGCACCCCTCTGCTCCCAGTGCTGGCAGCTCGGAGCCTCTCACCCCACAGGGCAAGGCAGGGTGCTGGCACTGACCAGCCCTTAGAGCGGGGCAGGGAACCACAAACCCCACACCTCTGTCATGCAGGAGCAGCCATGCAGAGCAGAGCATGCAGCACCACGGGGCTCGGCCAGTGGGCCTTTACCTGCCACCGACGTCTCCTCGGGCCGTGGCAGCATGGCGGGCAAGAAGGGGGGTGAGCAAAGACACCGGAGCACGCGCCCCGCTGAAGGGCCACGTGCCATGGGCCGGCGGCACCTCGAGCTCGCCCATCTGGGCCCGATGCTCAGGGGAGATGGAGAAATCTCCCCCTGCATGGCAGCCACCCACTGCCCTCCTCCAGAGCCCATCACCAAACCTCCCACCCCAGGCACGCAGCACCCCCAGCTCTGGGGCGCAGGGCGGGTGTCTCCAGCCCTGGGGAGCCCAGCTCAGCCCCACTGAGAGCCATGTCGGTCCTAGATGTGTTTTTTCCCTTCAGCACCCACCCAGGCAAGGGACCACTGTCCCCCAACCTCCCCACCCACCACAGGGACCCCCATCACCCTCCAGCTCCCCCAGGTGAGCAGCCCCTGGGCCGCAGCGTCTCCCTACCTGGCTCTCCACCAGCATGGCCATGTCCATGAACATGTCGTGCAGCTCTCGGATGCTGTTCTCCAGTTTGATGATCTCGCTGTGCCGTGTCTCGATCTCATTCAGTGCCTGCTTGGTGATGTTTGAATCCATGATGATCTGCAAAGGAGACAAGGCCATCGAGCACCGTGCTGAGCCCCCAGGTGCTGAGACTGGGGGCACCAAAGAGAGGGATGAGAAGGAGCTCCAGAGCCCCTCCAACGACTCCAGGCAGGTAGTTTGCAGCAGGAAGCCAGGATGCAGGCTCTGCTCCTTACAGCATCCTCAGGCCAGACCCGAGCCCCAAGGGCTGCACTGGGGCCACTGTGGCAGCACATCCACCAGCCCATCCCCTGGGATAAGGGGGCTGGCTCAGCTGCTGCCCATGCTTACCCCAGAGGAGAAGATGGCCGGGTTGCCGCTCTCCAGCATGTCCTCCAGCTCCTCGCTGGTGGTGGTCCTGCCAGCTGCAACAACACAACACAGGTCAGGGGGAGTCCTCTGACCCCGCCAGGAGTCCCACAGTCCCACCACAGGGCTCTGCTGGCTCCACGGCATTTCCCGTGAGTGCAATGGAGCGAAGCTTCCAGCCCCAGGAGCGCACCGGGCAGATCAAGGGGCTGCCCTCTCACTGCCCAGCTCACTGCCCAGCTTTGACACCCCTCTTTCTAAGGGGACTGAGTTGCCAGCTTGGCTCAGCTCACCCAGGAAAGCCCATCTGTCCCTCCTGGTCGTGCTGCTCGTTCCGGCTGGGCAGCCAGCAGCATCCAGTTGGTGGCTGTGAAGGAGGAAGGATGGAGAGCAGCAAGCCACAAGCAGGGATGCTCTTGGCAAACCCCATCCTAGGCCAGTTCAAGGCCATGAGGACAATGGGCTCAGCTGGGCTGCCCAAGTTTTGTAACAGAAGCCAGGTTCTGTCCTTCCCCCTGTGGCACAGCCCTCCGTGTGTCCCTGGGATGGGACCTCCACGGCTCCTCCAGGAGCAATTCATCCCCACGGACATGCTCCACACTGCTACAGGGCAGAGAGATGCTGATCACTCCGTGGGTGGCACAGATGCCCACATCAACTGCGGTGAGTTCCTCGGGCTAACAGCCACGTGGGACAGACACGTGGAATTACACCTGAACAGACGGAGATGCTGGGCAGGGCACTGGGGCTGCCCAGTGGGATGGGCAGGTGACACCTCACCAGTGAGATGAGGAGCAAATGGGGCAGTCGGGCAGGAGGAGCTCGTGAAGTGACTTCACCAAGCCCAGTGAACCCAAAACCAGCAGGGCAGGGCTGGGGCCTGGTGCAGTGCTCCCCTGTGCCACGCTGCCTGCAGCCAGTCATGCTGAAAGGGACAACAGCATCCTCCAGGATGAGTCCAGGGCACCTCGGGGTGTGGGAATGGCACAGATCCACAAGCACAGTTAGCCTCCTGTGTGAGGCTGGTCTTGACAACTACGACCTACTTGTGCCCCCCAAACGCTGAAAAGCTGCTGTTATGTGCCACAAGAAAAACCTGAGCCCTGCCTGTGCCCCGTGGGAGCTCACAGCTGCATACAACGTGCCATTGTATGCTCAGGGCTCTCAGGATCTCAGAATCTCAGGATCAATCACCCTCCCCACCTTCCCCAGCTCCAGGAAGGATCCACAGCCGGTTTCCAGCCACCATTACACGTTTTGGGGTGACAGAGCATCACTCTGACCGAGGGTGACCCACGACACCCCCTTGCCAGCCCTTCCTACCTGCTGGCTCCTCACTCTGGGCTGACACTGCTCTGCTTCCAGGAAGGGAGAACAAGGGCTCAAGTAGCACAAATTTACAAACCCTCTTGTTGATGTGCCCAGCTCTGAGCAGCCACTGCCCAACGACAAGGAGGAGCCAGCCAGGTGGGCTACTCACTCTGCCCAGTGCAGGCCCTAGAGACAGCCCCGAGGGCAAGCGGTGGGATCAGCTCCAGGAGATGCCACATCTCACATGGGAAGAGGTGGGATAGGATGCAGGGTACATGTTCTCCTCCTGTCTCTCACCACCTCCTCACTTACTGCCTCATTCCCCTAATGCAGAGCCCAGGGCTGGTAACAGCTGCGTCGAGGCGAAGGACGAGAGCAAAGACATCACACGGATTAACACCCAGCCAGGCAGTGCCAGCCTGGCCAAGGGCCATGGCTGGTCAGGAAGAACTTGCTTTAAAGCTGAGCCAAAGCTCAGGGCCCGGAGGCCGCACACCGCCCACGCCGTCCAGCACAGCACCTGCCATATAACCACATAACCAACCTGCAGGACCCCAGAGGGCTTCCCAGGGAGGCCAGTGCCTCCTGGCCAGGTTTCCCGGTTTGGAAAAGCTGTCATTAGCTCCTCCACAGCAATAAAATCAGCTCAGAGTGTGCTGGGTCCCTGCCTGATCTGCTGCCCACATCCCCACAGAGCCACGGCACAGCCACGAACTGGAGTGAAAGGAAAGAGTCACTGCAAGGGGAGAGGAGCCTGGGGGAACTCTACTGCCCAGAAGCTTGGCAAAACACTGGAAAATCCTGAGAATTGGACCTGTGCCTCCCCCAGAGAGCTCCAAGGTACATCTGCTTCTAACTTGGCAACACTAGAAATTAAAGTTCCAGGGGAGAAGCAGCTCTGCCAACAAGACAAGCAGCCCAGAGCTTGATGGGGGCTGCAGCACACGGGGAGAAGCAACCTCAGCCCTGAGCTGGCATGGCAAGAGACAGTGCCCAGGGCCATTGGAAGCTTTGGGACAGGTGCACATGAAGCCACTGAGCAGAATTCCCACCTCAAAGCACAGTCCTTGGCCCTGCAATGCCCACCTGGACGGACTGACCGTCCCCATGGACCAGCTCCCATGGGATGACGCAGAGCAGCCCCAGCAGGGTGTGAGGGAAGCTCCCGGGGAAGCCTCCAGTGGCATTACCCAGCTGATGCCAGTTTGCCCAATTCTCCACACAGATGGCCTATAAATAGGGGAGACTCGAGGCACCTCAGGGCTGCAGAAGTCCAAAACACCGTGGCTGAATTAAAAGGGCTCAGCTGGGCTCCTGGGGCTGGCAATATCCCTCCTTCCAGCAGCAGGGCTGCACGAGCACCCGCAGAGCCACAGCTGGGGCTCGGGCTGGACACACCGAGGCCAGGGCACCTTCCCAAGGCTGGGATCCTCTGTCTGGAGCTGGCTTTTAAAGCCCTCGAGAGACACAAATCCATACAACTCATGCAGACATTGATAGTGCTGTCCTGTCTGCCCACATGTGAGAGTCACTGATCCACCTGGCCATCCCCCAGCTCAGGCAGGTCTGGCACTGCCCACGCTGGTGTCAGGATGAGAAGGTTTCAGCTACAAAAGCCTGCCCAGCACGTTACAAAGTGCCACCAGCCTCCCTGGCCCTCAGGGCGCTTCTGCTCATCCTGGGCAGGGGTGGCAGGGCCAGTGGCCAGCACTGTGCCAGCACCTGCACTCAAGACAAATCCCGTGGTCATTCCTGAGATGAAAAGTGCCACAGGGATCCTAAATCAGCTCTGGGATCACCCGGGGCAGCCCAGATGAGCTGCCACGGCCCTGAGCCCTCCTGGCTCAGAGTGGGATGCACCCACAGCTTGTTGTTCTGCACGCCAGTTCAGCGGGCCTGGCACAGCAGGGTGGGCACCAGTGAATTCTCACAGTACCCTCGGAGACAGCAGATGCTTTATTTTTGGCTCCTCGGTCTTGCACGTAACAAAACTGTTCCTAAAAACAAGCAGCGTCTGTGCAGCACCTCCACAGCTTCAGCTGCACACCCACCACAGAGAGCTCCTCCAAGCTCCAAATCCAATTTCTCCGGGAGCAAAACCTAATTAGATTTAAGATACAATTTCTCCTAACGGACAAAATGGAGAGATAAAAAACGAGAGAGTGACAACTCCCACCACAGGCAGTGCAGAGGGGGACACAGCTCCTGGCAGCAGACAGGGGGTACGGTCCAGCCACTGCACATCTGTCCTGATGTCACCAATCCCAGGACATGGAGCATCCTGTGATTCCTTCACGGCATCTGTGATGTTGGAGTGCTTGGGAACAGAGCAGAGTGAGTAAGGAGGGGGTGAGGCCAACAATTAAGTCTGAAGTAGAAGCAGGCAGAGGGGAAGGGAGGGGAGAGAGAGGGAAAGGGAGAGGGAGAAGGAAAGGGAGATGGAGAGGAGAGATCCACATCATCCCATCAGACATGCTTCTGGTTGGGCAGGATGATGGTGATGGTCTCTGAGGCACAACCTCTGGCACACATGGCAGTAAGACATGGCAGTGCTCACACAAGCAGAAGGGACAGATCCTGAGAGGGCTCTGGGGAATCCCAGGGGGTGGCTGTGGTCCAGGGCAGTGACTCCACATCACCAGCTCTGCAGCTGTCCTATTGCAGAGCCGGGAGCAGATGTGGTGAGGATGGAGGAGCTTGCTGGGTGCTGGGGAGCCCCCCCGGAGCTGCTGAAAAGTCCACTTCCAAAACTTGAGTGATTTACTGGCTTTGCTGTCAGAGCTCCCAGCACTTTCTATCTTTGGATTCCTCAGCTGAAAGTGAGAGCTGAGGATTTCGTGGAGCTTGCGTGCAGTCGCCACGTCCCAGCTGAGCTCTGCTCCAAAGAGCCTGCGCAGGAGCCCCCAGAGCAGCCGGAGCTGAAGGCATTGCCTGAGACACCCCAGGCCAAGCAGAGCCCCTGGCCAGGCAGTAAAACCTCCGTAAGCCATTCCTTTCGATGAGCCTTTCTGCCAGGAGAGATTTCCCGCTGTCCGGATGTGGGAATCCCGCCTGGACTGCGCAGAGGACTGTGTGTCCTTCCCCAGCACGACCCCAGCCCGCCTCTGCACCTGCTCCACACCTCCCTCCCAAAGGGAATGCAGGTCCCTTGCTGTCAGGAACTGGGACACCTCCCCTGCACCCCTCACTGCTCCACGGGGAACCCTGAGCAGCCCTTTTCCTGCACCCATCAGGCTCTGCCAGGCACCGGCAGCCCGGCAGGGCAGACGGAGCAAACACAAGTATAACTCGACGTATCTCCAGAATTTAGGCAGAGCAGCAACGTCCTTCCAAAATCCAGTAGGAAAACAGGGTTTCCTTCAGGTCTGCAGCCAATCAGGGACATGGCTGAGTCCTTCCAAATCTCCTCTCTCAGAGGGAGGCACAGGGATACCTTACATTCCTGCTCACATGACAAGCCACCCCTCGGCTGTCACCTGCAGGATGACGTTGGTTGATGGATGAGTCAGGCAGCTGGAGCAGTGACACATCATCCTGCTTTACAGCAAACTGGCAAGCTCTTGTTGAGCCTCGTGTCAGTCAGCCTTCCCATCCAGCCACCCTTGAACAGCCTGTTACTATTATATATCAGAAGGACTGATTTTACCAAAGGCTTGCACAGCTGAGTCTCCCTCCAGCCCTTCACAGAAAGCCCACAGCACCCAGATTTCCAGGTATCCCAGCCCATGAACGACATTCCCACAGGAGACCACCAAGGACACCACTCTGACTCAAGGACCTCCTGTCATTATTCACGCTGAGTCGCTGAAAGGAAGAAAAGCATCCATTTGGTTGTGAGATTAAAAACAAGGACTAGGATTCAGATCCTTCCCTTCTGAGCACAAACCCCACGACGCCTCTGACAATGAGATTATTTACAAAAATCTCTTTAAACCTCTGCATGCCCTGACTTTCCCCTTGCTTATTCCCCTAATTACAGTGGTGACGTGGTTCTTCCTTGCTGGGACACGATCCCATTGCTCTAAAACTATCCAGGGATCGCTGTCTGCCCAGAAGAACCGTCAGGAGGGTGTTTTGTGGACAGGCAGGACCAGGCTTATCCTGGATGATGGGCTCTGGATGACTCAGAGAGATCACAGTGCCACGGTGGTGTCACCTGGGTGAGGTGTCACCAGCCTCAGAGGTGTCACCTGCGCCCCACCCTTGGACAGAGAACAACACAACTGCTGCTAAGAGCCACCAGGTCCTGTGTTCTGGGAGGTGCCTGGGGCAGGTACTGAGGAGGCTCCTGCTCCTCCTGTGCAAGGCAAACCCCTGGGAGCAGGGAGTGCTCCCATCTCAAGAGCTCCCTTCTCTGCTTTCATGTTTAGCCCACTTCAGCCACGATGAAGAGCACTTCGAGGAAGGGCAAGGCACACATGGGAGGCGGGAATTCCCACGAGCTCCTCTGAATTAAAAACGAGCTGCAAACAAGGAAGATATTCCTCTCCCTGCGCTCCCGGCGCTCTCTCCGCAGCATTTCGGGATGTGCTTTGCCGGATGTGCTTTGCCACTGAAACTCAAGGTGTCCGTCTCCCACAGGAGCCGTGTCCCAGTCACACCCGTGGGCCCCTCTGCACCCTGGGTTTTCTGCACCGGGGGGGCTCTACCCAGTTGCTCTGATCCATCAGGAGCCAGTGCAGGATGTGGCCCCGCGGCACACGCAGCCCAGCCGTGCTCCCACTCCGCGTTCACTCACTGATCTCCAGCTGCCTCTGGATCCTGCCCTTGCAGCGCTCCCGGTAGTCGGTCTGCGTGGCGTTGTACTCGGACATCACCTCCACGAACTTGCGGGACAGCGTGGAGTGCTGTGGAGGGGAGAGGAGGAGAGAGGGGGGGTGATGCTCCTGCAGGAGGGAGAGCCCTCAGTCCTGAGTGCCCCCTGCACCTCCAGCTGCCCCAAAGGCATTTCCAGCCCAAACGCTGCTCTGAAGAGTGTGACAGAGCACGAGGGGGGAGGTGGCAGCAGGCGACACCCCTCACCCTGAGCTCAGCCTCCAGCCCCCAGAGGACACCCTGGGGAGGTTGGCAGCACCCTCCTCACACCACTTGTGCCCAAGCAAACTGCAGCTGAGGCCAAAGCTGCTCAAAGTCACAGAATCACAGAACTGTTTTGGTGGGAAAAGGCCTCCAAGATCATCAAGTCCAACCTGTGCCCAGTCCCCACCTTGTCCCCCAGCCCAGAGCACTGAGTGCCACGTTTCTCGTTCCTTGGACACCTCCAGGGATGGGGACTCCACCACCTCCCTGAGCAGCCCCTTTCAATGCCTGACAACACTTTACATGGACAAATTCTACCTGATGTCCAACCTGAACCTCCTCTGGGGCAACTTGAGGCCATTTCCCTTTGTCCTGTCCCTTGTTCCCTGGGAGCAGAGCCTGACCCCCACCTGGCTACCCCCTCCAGTCAGGGAGTTGCAGAGAGTGAGAAGGTCCCCCCTGAGCCTCCTTTTCTCCAGGCTGAGCCCCCCCAGCTCCCTCAGCCACTCCTCATATGACTCATATGACTCTCTAGATGCTTTTCCAGCTCTGTTGCCCCTCTCCGGACCGTCTGTTCCCAGCATGGGAACGGTGACTGTCAGACGTGCCCGGTGCCACCCGCACTCAGCCCTGTTGGTGCAGGTGTTGTCACACCCAGAGCAGCCCCAGCCAGCACAGCCCTCCTTCCAGGAGACGGCACTGGAGACATCTCGAGGATACACTTGGATTTGCCCTGCAGCTATTCTGAGCTGGCAGCAGCACAGTATTTATGGCACAGCCTCAGCCTCAGCTCATCTTCTCCCTCCTCCACCACAAACCTCACACGAACGCCCCCGGCAGCTCCGGCTCCAGCCTTTGCTCCAGAGGTGCTGGCCCAGAGCAAGGTCGGAACAGCTTGTGAGCATCTCGGCTCAAAATCCAGCGACGTGCCACCCAAGCGACTCTTCTGCCTTTCCAGAACCGTTTTTCCTAAAATCCACTTCATTCCCATTCAGCAGAAAACTACCAACCTGTGCTGATCTGCAGCCAAATATAGCCTGGGTGCTGAGTGACACCCTTCCTGCTCACCAGCACACCACGCTACACCTCTTTTGCTTCAGAAGTTATTTAACTCAGTGTTTATTTTCTCAGATTGTTATTTTATGTTCCCACGGGCATCCCACATGTCTACAAAATGCATTTGATTTTTGAAGGAACACGGAGTTTCATGCGAAATGGGCTGGAAAAAAAGCACTTTAGATGGCTTTCGGTTATTAAATAAAGCTACCTGAATATTCACAGCAAATCAAATGCATATCAAAATGTACCTTGTGTTAGAAAGAAACTCATTAAACAGAAAATATTAACCTGGGATAGTGGAAGGTGTCCCTGCCCACGGCAGGGGGTTGGACTGGATAATCTTTGAAGGTCCTTTCCAACCACAGCAGAGCTCTGCCCACGCTGGGTCCCTCCAGGAGGGACAGCAGAGATGCCTGCAGTGGGACTCGCTGCTCTCCTGCTACTGCACCATCCTTTGGCTCCAGTGTGCCCCAGCAATTCCCTGTCCCACCTGCCCTAGAGACAGGTGGGCCTTTCCTTTGCCCCAGCTTTGCAGACTGTGGAGCTGGAGGGTTCTGGGGTTCCAGCCGGGAGCCACCTCTGCAGAGGTGATCTGTTATCATCACTGCCATATCGATCTGGCACCGACTGCAGATGGGAGAGCAGGCTCTGTGAGTGGCCTCCCAGACTGAGAGGGAGATAAACAAACTATGAACACCAGAACTCCTTCAGCACCACTGCAGAGCGTGGAGAAAGCAGGACTTCTACTGAGCAGTGTGTGTGCATGACCCCTGTGAGAGCCGCAGATGCACATCTGGATCCCACCCCAGGAGATGAAGAGCAACACTGGCAGCTCCTGCTGCCTTTATCCCTTCACTGATTTGCTAAACCCCACTCTTGGCTGCAGAACGAGGCTCTGAGACGCTTTGTCTTCACTCACAGCCCCCAGACCAGGCACTGCAGCGACACAGGGGCAGATTCCAGGCTGGAGCAATGGCTGCGTCCCCCTGGGGTGCTCTGTCAGCAAAGCATCACCAGAAGGTAAAAAAAAAACTACACAGCAACCCTGCACGGTGGGGCAGGAGACAGAGCTTCACCCAGAGAAGGCTGTTCTATAGCCAGGCACAGCTCTCCTGTCCCAGCACATCCTGGGATCCCTCAGCTGTCACCTCCTGTCCTCCTGGTGCCAGAGGGCAGGGACTCACCTGAGTTTTCCTTATCCGCAGGTCAGCCGATGACCTGTTCAGTCCTTCCTCTTGTTCAATACTCTGCTCAATACCTGGTCGGGGTAGAAGGACACAGATTATTTCCTGCTGTTTGGAGAAGAATCACGGAATCAATAAGGTTGGAAAAGATCTCCAAGATGATCAAATCCAAACTTCGACCTCATGTCCACTAAAGCACGTCACCAAATGGCACATCTACTCATTTCTGAACACTTCCAAGGATGGTGACCCCACCACTTCCCTGGAGAGCCTGTTCCAACGCCTGACCAAAGGAAAGGGATTGTTTGGCAAAGGGACTGTGAAAGACTGAAGCCTATGGATTCAGGTGTTTCCAGCTCCTGACTCCAGCCTGACATTCAGCCTGCACTGGCAGCAAAGCCCCGTTTCCCGACTGCAAAACACTCGGTGCCTGGCCACTGGATGAGATTTGGGGCTGTCAAGGACACCACTGTCACCCCCAGGCTGGTGAGTCAGCACTTCCATACAAAACTGACGGGATGCTCAGGTCAGTATTCAAACAAAATGGAGAGCTGTTCCCCCCAGCGACTCAGGAGGAGGAAACCCAGAGCTAAAATGTGTCTGCAAAATACCAAACCTCAAGACTTCTCCAGGGACCCTAAAAATAGCAGCTCCTCCAGCTGCCCAGCTTGGCACAGAGAGGACTCACCAGGCTGGCAAGAATGCACTTCACCACACTGAGCAGCCCTGCAGCAGGGCAGGGATCTGCCCCTTCAATTATGCAGCTAACTGAGATGAAGCCCTCACTGCCCAAAGCCCATGAATCACGTCAGGGAGGAGCAGGGCCCCGTGTCCCACCATGGTTTGGGCGGGGAGAGGGCACAGGACTGCAGGGCAGGAGGGTTGGCACAGATGAGGGCAGTGCAATCCTCCCCCATCCCTGGAAGTGTCCAAGGCCAGGTTGGACAGGGCTTGGGGCAGCCTAGTCTGGTGGAAGGTGTCCCTGCCCATGGCAGTGGGCTGGAACAAGATGGTCTTTAAGGTCCCTTCCAACCCAAATCACTCCATCCTTTAGGATTCTACGAAACCTCCTCAAGGCCAGCTCAGGACCTGCTCATTCAAAGACCTCATTTCAGGGACTCATAAGGCCTGGAAGGAAGCTCCCACCAGGAGGCTGGCCAGCCTTCAGGTACACACCTCTGTAAGGTTTTTACCATGTAAACCACCAGGTGTGAGCTGGTGGCATTCCCTCAGTGTGGCTGAAAACCCCACTCCCAATGCTGATGTCCCACAGCTCTCGGAGCCTGGCTGTTCCCAGCACCTTTCCCACTGGAGCAGGTCCCTCGAGCCCAGCATGGGGCAGGTTCCTCCTGCAGCAGAGGCTCCCCATTCCCTGGAGCTGCCCCCTCAGCCTCCAGCACAGCTCAGTGTATTCCATCAGCAACTGGGCTTCCTCCACTCTCGTCACAAATCCATTCCCAAGGAATGGTATTGGCAAACACTGGGCATTTATGACAATGAATAAAATCACCAGCTTTTCCCAAGAAGCTGGTAATTAGAATCAGCCCCTGCATGAGCCATATCTGGCCTGTAGAAGTCAGTTTGTTGTCAGCAGATGTTGTTTTGGATCAGCCCTGACTGTTTTCTGTCATTGATCATGCTGGCCACAAGGCGATTTGGGACAAAGCACAAGGACTAATCATCCTCTGCTCCAGGTAAACATGATACCAGCGAGTCTTTTCTGGAAGCAGGAAACAGGAATTGGAGCCTGTCCTTCAATCCTTCAGGTTCTCAAAGCCTCTTAAAAAACACCAAACAAAACACTAATGGAAAAGGATTTTTGTTTTGCACAGGTCAAACCCTGTCACCAGGGATCCCAGTGTGCCCAGGGCCACAGGAACGGATCCCCCAGACTATGAAATGGGTAAGATGGCCCCTGGCTCTCCTTCCTGGCTCTGGTTGAGATCCTGTCAGCAGGACAGAGGACAATGGAGGTACAGGTCTCCTTCTGGCCCACACATGGGACACGGTCATGCCAGTGGTGACCAACCCAACAAACAGCTCCAGCTGTATCTGAGAGTGTCCTCCAGGACTGCAGGTCTCCCATGAAAGCTTGGGATTAGTGAGGACACTGCTGCCATGGGATAAGCACCAGCTTCTCTCCCACCCTTCAGACAGCCAGGTCTCCTGCACCAATCTCAACCAAATCCCACCTTGGTGTCCAAGACTACCAGAGACAAATCCAAGCTGCACCAGGGTGTCCTCACTGACCCCCTGAATCTCCTGGGGTCCAGTCATGGAATTCTGGGCTCATCTGAGTGCTCCAGCACAACCCTGTCCATCAGCAGGCTGACAGTCACATTGTTCTCACTCCTCCCTGTCAAACAGACTGAGTGACTGTTCCAGCGGTGGAAAGTGAAGGTCGTGTCCTGCAGCACGTCCCACAGCAGCAGCTCTTCACCCACCCAGCCCTGGAGCCCACCCTTTGGCTGTGCCAGGGGTTTGCCCAGAGCCCAACACCCACCAGTGGTGGTGGCACAGGACTGGCTTGGACCCCACCAGGTGCTCATGGCCCCGTTCCCTCACCTCCATCCTGGGAACAGGGGACAATGGGCAAATTCACACAGGGCAAATAAAAGCAGCTGGAGGGTGCAGGGGGAGGGAAGGTGATGCCCATCCCTGGGTGCACCCCCAGCCCAGGATGGGAGTGCTCTGGCAGAGCCCCACAGCTCCACCACCAGCCAACACTCACTCTTTAGCTTGGAGCGCACTTTGTTCGCCGTCTTCTTTATGTCAGACATCAGCTCTTCCAGCTCCTCCTTCGTTTCTGGGGAGAGAGGAAAGAGCAAACATGGATGTGTTGGAGACACTGCAAAAATCTGCTGCCCGGCCCCGCAGTGTGTAGAGACCAGAGCTGGGAGCACTCCCATCCCCACACTGGGAGCATTTCCACCCCCAGGCTGAGAGCACTCCCATCCCCACACTGGGAGAACTCCCACCCATGAACTGGCAAAATTCCTTCCTCCAGACTGGGAGCACTCCCCCCACCTAGACTGGGAGAACTCCCACCCATAGACTGAGAACATTTCCACCTCACACTCCATGCTGGAGTCTCCTCACAGTCCTGAGACCCCCCTGGAGCTGCCTCCAGCTCTGGGATCCCAACACAGGGCAACAGGGTTAAACTGAACAAAGGTGGGGTCAGGTTGGACATGGGGAAGAAATGTTGGACCAGAAGGGTGGTGAGGCCCTGGCACAGGTTGCCCAGAGAAGCTGTGGCTGCCCCATCCCTGGAAGTGTCCGAAGTCAGGTTGGACGGGGCTTGGAGGAACCTGGGACAGGGAAAGGTGTCCCTGCCCATGGCAGGATGATTGGAATTAGACAGTCTTTAAGGTTCCTTCCAACCCAAACCATCTTGTGAGTCTGATCTCATCCAAGTTCCTCTCCCAGAAACCAGCATGTCCTTGAAGGAGCCAGGATGTGCAGCCGTGCCCCACACCACCCAGGAACTGCTGGACCCCCAGACACAGCAGCAGGGCTGGAGCAGGGGCACAGCCCTGTGCCCAGCACTCCAGTACCCAACTGTGCCCTGCCAGTGCAGCTCTCCCTACCGCCACCCCAACGCTCCCTCTTGATTTTGATGAGATCAAGACTTAATTAAATAAAACATTGTTTAATAGAGCCGAGGCACACTGACTGAGTCATGTCACTGGCTCCGATGCCAGCTGCCAGTCACAGGCATAATTAGAAAATCCTAATGATGGGAATGTGCTGGGGGAAGGTCCCATCGTACCAGAGGCTGTACACATTCCTGACCCAGAGCTATGAACTTCAGCACTATTGGGAAAAGGAGAAAAGGGACACATCTGTGGATTCCTTCACTCCCCAATATTTGCTAGAGAATGAGCACAAATGCAGGGACAGGAAGAGGATATTTTCAGTTTGAATTCTCATTTAAGTGACTAATAACCTATTTTTCCCCCGTTCTTGAAAGAACTTGTAATAATAAGAAGTAAATAAATAATAAGAAATTGTAATGATAAGAAATTAGTAATTGTAATAGTAAGGAATAAATAATTGTTTCTTAACAAAGCAACAAACCGGCCTGGGCTAAGTAACTCCCTGAAACCATCCAGGCTGGGGGAGCAGACAAGGACCCAGGACTGCCATGCACACAAGGATGAGCTGGAAGCTGGGACTGTCCACCTGGAAAGAGGAAGGCCAAGGGGGTTCCTACTGCTGCCTGTGACTGCCCTGCAGGAGGGTGGGGAAAAGCCAGGGCCAGGCATCCTGCTGGTCCTTGGAAGTGACCTTCAGCTTCCTGCTGAAGCTTGATGGTCCACAGGGACAGGACAATCGGTGCTGGACCAAGCTGGGACAGCAAAATGCAAATTAGATATTAGGAAAAACAATGGTCATGAAGGCAGTCAAACACTGGACTCAGAGAGTCTGTAGGACGCCCGTCCTTAAGGATATTCAGCATGTGGCTGAGCAACCAGATCCAATGGACTTGCTGGAGGGGACTGGGCCAGGGACCTCCAAGGTCCCTTCCCATCCACATCCCCTTCCCACCCACACCCACCTTCGATCCTATTAAACAATTTCCCATAACTCACTGCCTTGTACTTTCCCTTCTCCCTGTCAAATTGGGCTGAGGGATCCTCCCCCTCTACTCTGCCCTCGTGAGACCCCACCTGCAGTGTTGCCTCTGGCGTGGGGGCCTCCAACTTAGGAAGGACATGGAGCTGCTGGAGAGAGTTCGGAGGAGGCCACGGAGGTGTTCTGAGGAGTTGAGCCCTCTGCTCTGGAGCCAGGCTGGGAGAGCTGGGGATGCTCACTTGGAGAAGAGAAGGCTCCAGGGAGAACTGAGAGTTCCTTCCTGGGCCTAAAGGGGCTCCAGGAGAGCTGGAGAGGGACTGGGGACAAGGGATGGAGGGACAGGACACAGGGAATGGCTTCAAACTCACAGAGGGCAGGTTTTAATCAGACATTAGGAAGAAATTCTTCCTTGTGAGGCTGGGGAGGCCCTGGCACAGGTCGCCCAGAGAAGCTGTGGCTGCCCCATCCCTGGAAGTGTCCAAGGCCAGGTTGGACGGGGCTTGGAGCAACCTGGACTAGTGAAAGGTGTCCCTGCCCATAGCAGGGGGTGGAATGAGATGATCTTTAAGGACACCTTATCCCATGATACGCTGGCACTGAGGATGCACAGGGCAGGTAGTGAGCACAGTCCTGTGGTGGCCACTCAGGATGGGGACAGGCCCACACAGATGGACGTGGGGGACAGGGAATGGGAGCTGGGTGCCTTCCTCAAAATATTTCCAACTGAGCAGCAGGGAGAACTCTCCTTCTGGCTGGCTTTGAGTCACAGGCCGTGTGAGGATTACTTGGCGGCCTGGCAGGCACAGGCTGCCCAGACAATTATTTTCACATCCACGGCGTCTGTTTAAGTGACTCACTCAGATCTATTTAACCATTCCCAGCTAGTGACATCCAGCCCTGGGAAGCTGAAGTACCACAACACTGTCACGCTACGGTCGGTGTCACCCCACGCCAGAGCGGCACTGAAGGGGGAGAGGGGATGTTTCAGGGGATGGGTCAGGCTCCCCACGTCCCACAGCCCACCTGGAATGTCTGCTCTGCTGCAGCAGCAGCAGGGATGTCCCCATGGCCACCAGCACTGGGGCCATGTCCCTGGTCCCTGCTGGGAGGGAGGAGGAGGCTTTGGTCCAAGGTCAAGCCTTACATCCCCGAGAAGCCCCAGGGCCTGCTGTGACCTTGCCCAGGAGGCAACCCAGGCAGTGCAAGGGAGGCAGGGCTGCAGGCAGGGGTGCAGGCAGAGGTGGGAGCTCTTTCTCCTCTCTCTGCCAGCAGCAAAGGGGGCACCTGTCTGGCAGAGAGCAAACACCAGGCCCAGGCTGGTAACACTGCAGGCAAGCACACAGGAGCGGGCAGGCAGGAGCAGCAGGCAGGCAGGATCAAGCAGGAGCAGGCAGGAACAGGCAGAATCAGGCAGGCAGGCAGGAACAGGTAGGCAGGAATAGACAGGTAGGAGCAGCAGGCAGGCAGGAGCAGGCAAGAGCAGCAGGAGCGGCAGGCAGGAACAGGCAGGCAGGCAGGCAAGCTCCCTCAGGAGCAGGCAGGTGCAGCAGTCAGGCAGGCAGACGCAGGCAGGAGCTGGCAGGAGCAAGCAGAAATGGGCAGGAGCAGGCAGTAGAGCAGGCAGAAGAGCAGACAGGCACAATGCTCCATCCCTCACAGTGAAGGGCAGGCGCTGTCCCCACCCGCTGCAGCTCCCCTGGGCATCACAGTGACTCTGCTCACAGGGTGCTCGTGCTCAGCCTCGAGCTGCCTCACTCACTCCATGTTGGGACTAAGAAACCTTCACCTCTGCAACCTGCAAGTCTTTACTGACAACAACCAACCAACGTCATCGAGAGAGGCACAATTCCAAGCTAACTCCCAGCTGAGTTACCTGGCAAAGCTGGGAAGAATAATCTTTTTGGCAAAGACTTAGTTCTTTCAATAACAAATTAAAGAAGAACCTGAGCACAGTTCCTTGAAGGAAATTTAAAAAAAAAAATTAAACCTTTCTTGTTTATCTTGGCACTTCCATTTACTGAATGTTCAGTATTTTTTAAAGGTGAATGCAAAAGAGGAAGCACAGACCTGGAAGCCCCACAATGATCTGGTGTCTGGAAGCAAACCATAAGGAATCCTTCTAGGGATCCATGGAGTTGGCTAAAACATTTTCCACAGTGTTCCATGGCCTTAAACCAGTACAAATGAAACCTGTTGGAAAAGCCACCAGGGAGGAGATTGGCTAGAAAGGTCCTGCACCTGGGTCAGGGAAATCCCCAGTACCAGCAAAGACTAGGGGAATGGATGGATGGAGGGATGGATAGAGGGATGGATGGAGACCAGCCCTGTGGAGAAGGACGTTCCAGTTGAAGTCCCATTTGCCAAAAGACATTTGGGACATCAGTGACCTCTGTGCAGTCCTTCAGTTCCCAAAGGCTGATGTTTATTCTTGGAAACAGAGCTCAGACTCTGACACTGCAACTTATTTATTCAAGCTACGGAAAACAAGAAAATCATCAGGCACTGACTCAACCCTTCCCGAATTTTCTCATTTTTTCAGCTCTGACCAACACAACCATCTGCAGCAGGTGTGACAGAATGGGGAGCAGGCAGAGGTGGGACAAAGGAGGGCTGCTCCAAGCAGAGCTGGGGCTGTCCCTTCCACAGAGGAGTGACACAAGGAGCTCCAGCTGCCTGCTGAGCTGCAGAAATAGGACATAGCGAGGTCGTCCATCTGCCTTCGCCAGGAGGGAGGGCACGGGAGACATCCAGTGCCATCAGGAAGGACCAGCAGCCCTGGGATTTTTAACTTCCTGAATGCCAGGAGGGACAAATCTTGCTCGAGGTACAGCAAGGAGAGACACCACCAGGGTTCAAGATCAGTGCAGAATGTCACCAGGCTTTTATACAGGAGCAGAACAGAGATGATGCACAGAAGGGACTGAAAAGCTCTAGGGATCCCCTGGGAGGAAAAGTGTTCCCTGAAACGCCTCATCTGTCCACCTGTGTTTTGTGGTGACCCACAATAGATTAAATTGTAGTTTTTGACTTTTGACATCTACCATTTTCCCGTACAGCCTGTGCCAGAGCTTCACCACCGTTTCAGTGAAGACATTTTTCATAATATCAAACCTAAACCTCCCCTGGAGCGACCTGAAGTCACTTCCTTTTGTCCTGTCCCTGGTTCCCTGGGAGCAGAGCCTGACCCCTACCTGGCTCTCCCTTCCTGTCAGGGATCAGTGAGTGAGAATGTCCCCTCTGTGCCTCCTTTTCTCCAGGCTGAGTCCCTCCAGCTCCCTCAGCTGCTCCTGGTGCTCCAGCCCCTTCTCCAGCTCCATTCCTTTCCCTGGACACACCCCAGCCCCTCAATGTCTTTCTTGTTGTGAGGGACCCAAAATTGACCCCAGGACTTGAGGTGCCCCAGCAGTGCCCAGCACAGGGGGATGGTCCCTGCCCTGGTCCCACTGGCCACACTTGCTGACAACAACAGCTTCTCCTGCAGCCACTTGCCGTGTGTTTATGACCCAGCAGCAAAAATGAGGGGATCACAGTGCTCACACCAAAGGACTTTGGTTTGGTGATAACCCTGTGCAAGGAGCAGAGCTGGTGCAGTGCAGTGCCTTGCTCCAGTTTCTCTGTTTTCAGAGAAAGTTGGATTTCATTTTTTTTCCCAAATAACACTAAAACGCCATTTTCTAGACAGTGAGGGATGAAGGAGGGTCACGTAAATGACCTCGTGCCTGGACACTGGTGCGAGCTGGAACACACAGCTCCCAAAATCTGCTGCCCGTCCTGCCTGTGGCGGGCTCAGGGAGCTTCCTGCCAACACACTCAGCAGCAAACCCAGACCCACAGCTCATCTCCAGCATCCTCAGCCCAACACATCCCACGCCAGTATTCCAGCTTACAGCTCCACCGGAGCGGCTGTTGGGAAAGCGGGAGGTCGCTGAGCTGGCAGGAAGCAGCAAGGATCAACAGCTCAAAGCAGGGGGAGTTTAGGAGATCTTTTAATTAAGAGCAGGCAACGGACCTGATGGAAGCCCTGATGGAAGAACAGGATCTGGTGGGCGCTGCAGGCGGCTGCACCCCCGGGGACTCATCCCAGCTCCACGAGGGGCACCCAATTAAGACAGCAAAATTTATGTGAGCGAATGGCTGCGGATGCTGCTCCCACCTGCTGCAACCATGCCCATCTGACAGAGCCCTGCAGTATCGTCCCCGAGATTTTGGGGTGTTCAGCTCTCCGGGAGAAATCAGCTGGCTGATGACCAAATGCTCCTTCCCTTTCCCTGCTCTCCTCCGAGCCCTTCCATCCACTCTGTTAGCTCCAGGTTGCCACTGAACACCACCACGAGCACACAGTCCCTCCACCGCCCGCTCCCATCCCACTTGGAGCCACACACAAGCCCCCACTGGCTCCAGGATGGTCAGAAGACACTTGGGATGCAGTGCTGGGGTTCACAGGGAGCAAAGCCGCCCCAGGCCTCCCACGGGCACTGAGGGCACAGGTACCAACTAAAGCTCCTCAGCTCTATTTTTACAACACCGACGGCACCAACTGTCTTACCCTCCTTCAATTCTCCTGATCAAATTCCACTTCAAATACTCCATTTATTTTTCCCAGAAGCAAGGTCGGGTTAATCAGCCAGTAATTACCAAGCTCATTCCCTCTCTCTTTAAAAAATCGACGCTGTGCTACCTCCCAAGCTCCTTGTGCCTGCTAGGTATGCCAGGAATTATTGGAAATCAACACTAATGGCAAAGGCACCACCTTACTCAGCTCCTGGAAAACTTCCCGATCGATACCTTCAGGTAGCCTGGATCTCCAGCAGCGTCTATTTTTGGTATTGACTGTTTAGCAACAACCTGATTTACTGTTGGAACGCTGGAATTTAATCAGCATAAGATACATCACATGTTTTCCAAAAAAAAAAAAAAAAAAAAAAAAAAAAAAGAAAAAGAAAAAAACCCCACATTTCCCGCATGTTTGTGTCCTTTCTGCATTATTCTCCCATTTTCCTTTATTAATGCACCAAAATGGCTGAGAGGTTTCTGCTTTTCTTTAAGTACCTCGCAAAAACTTCAGCCCATCCTTCAGGCTGCTGGGTGGGTTTTCCAGTTCCAGTTTCTGTGCCACTGGGAGAAGGTGGGAATATATTCTTCTCCTCCTCCTCACCATGTATGGGAAAACAGAGACGAATGTAAATGCGTGGCAAGTAAAGCTCCAGGAGTAGGAGGTAGAGAGAAGTGGTAAGAAACACTGAAGGATACAGGGAGTATAAAGTGCTTTCAATTTATTCCATGAGCACTTGATATCAAGGAGCAAGTTGGGATCGCCCAGATCACCAGGAGTTCCTGGTGCCGAGACCTGCCTGTGAGCAGTGGGGCTGCACAGGGGTCCTGCCCAAGGGGGTTTCACACTCCAGCCATATAAATATTTCTTTCAGGATTGAGGAACACAAACTAGGCTGAATTTGGGATCACAAACGAGCAATTGGAATGTTCTGGGGTTTTAACTGGTCTTGCAGCAGAGATGTCTGGAGTAATTAAATAATTCCTTTTTGTCCCGTGCTTTAAACGCAGGATCATGGACTCACAGTGTGGTTTAGGTCGGAAGGGATGTTCAAAGATCATACAGTCCAAGCCCTTCCCATGGGCAGGGACACCTTCCACTATCCCAGGTTGCTCCAAGCCCTGTCCAACCTGACCTTGGACACTTCCAGGGGTGGTGCAGCCACAGTTTCTCTGGGCAACCTGTGCCAGGGCCTCCCCACCCTCCTGGTCTGACGTTTCTTCCCCATGTCCAACCTGACCCCACCCTCAATTTAACATCATTGTCTTGTGGTGGGACCCCAGAGCTGGAGGCAGCTCCAGGGGGTCTCAGGGCAGCATTCCCTCCCTCGCCTGCTGCCCGCACTGCTGGGGATGAGCCCAGGAGACACTTGGCTTTCTGGGCTGCCAGTGCCTGTGGAAGGGTCATGTCCCATTTCTCACCCACCAGAATCCTCCAGTCCTTCTCCACAAGGTGTTCTCCATCCATCCATCCATCCATCCATCCATCCATCCATCCATCCATCCATCCATCCATCCATCCATCCATCCATCCCCCAGTCTGTGCTGGCACTGGGGATTGCCCCAACCCAGGTGCTGGACGTTGCCCTTGGCCTGGTTGAACTCCATGAAGTTCCCATGCTTTGGCAACTTCACTGCTGCCCCTCCAGTATCCTAAGGCACTTTAGCCATCCTTTCCAGGACCCAGGACACAACCTGGCTCTTCCCAAGAACAGACATACTCTGAACGCTGTATTTAAACTGTTCAGGACGAGAGAACAAGGCTGTGTCCAGTCTGTGAGAAGCAGGGCCTGATGTGGGGACTGGCTCCAGCACAGGAGGGAGGGAAGTCCTTCACCCCTGCACAAGGTGATGCAGATCACCCACAGTGAGCCCGTTTGGACAAAGACACACTGGGCTTTGTGTGGAAAGGCAGACAGCCAGGGAATTGTGGAAAGGTTATTTTTAGAGTTGCACATTTCCATGATAAAGAGCAAGTATTACCTCTGGCTAAAAAGAAAACTTTTTCTAGCATTGGTGGAAAAAAATGACCTGAAGCAGATCTACCCCCCAGAGCTTCAGCTGAGAGCACACTCGAGATGCTGCTGTTGGTACCCAAAGCAGCATGTGTGAAATAAAGCCCCAGAAAGGACCCACGAAGAGTTCACACACCCGAGCCTGCCCAATCCAGATTTTTTTTTTTTTTTTCCTTGAGAAAAAATGGCCTGGTTTATATTTTTAAACATTGATTGAAGCACAGGGAACTGCGTGAATTCGCTCAGCTCGTCTGGCCCCAGCAAGGACAACACAAAGGTAGATCATGGTGGCCAGGAAGGGTTTATAGGTCATCCTGCAGCCACTGTCACCTGCAGCCATCACCCCTGCACACTGGCTGTCTGGCAGCTTCTCCAGACTCCACTAACTCACGGGAATGGGATAGCCCAAACTTCCAAGCTGGAAGGTATCACCTACAAGTTGCCATGCAAATTTGAGAGATCCAAATGGTCCATTCCCAGAGAAACATCAAAAAAGGGGGGAAAAAATCCACCTCACAGCGCTGGGCACTTGCTCAAGGACTCTTCCACTGAGTCATGGTCTCAAAGGGTGCTTTGGGTTGGAAGAGACCTTCAAACCTCATCTCGTTCCACCCCCTGCCATGGGCAAGGACACCTTCCACTGGCCCAGGTTGCTCCAAGCCCCATCCAGTCTGGCCTTGGACACTTCCAGGGATGGAGCAGCCACAGCTTCTCTGTGCCAATGCCTCACCACCCACATGGTACAACACTCCTTCCTTACGTCCAGCCCAAAACTGTTTGCAGGTGACCACAGCAGCAAAGGCAGGGTTTGGTCCCTCCATCCCCACCTGCACACGTCTCCAGACACAGGAGGGAGTCAGCTCTGTGCCTTCACATGAGATACATGTGCTGGGCTGGGCCCTCTTCCGTGATCCCTGTCCCAAGGCTGCCCCACTGCCTTGCTCTTTGGTTCGTTAATTTACAGAAATTAAAAACAAATCGTTCCTGATCCAGCTCCAGATCAGGGGAACGTACCTGCTGCTGGCTGGGCACCCCCATCCCCATGCAGGGTGAGCAACTGGCAGCCTCTAGCCAGTCCCCCCTGCCATCAGCACCCAGCTCTGCCCAGCACCTCTCCATCCACCCACCCTGTGCTCTCCAGGTGCTGCTGCTTGGGACCCGTGTACCATGGGAGCTGTGTGCCACGGGATTTGTGTGCTCTGGGAGATGTGTGGAAGCTGTGGGACCTGTCTGCCATGGGAGCTGTGTGGGAGCTGTGTGGGAGCTGTGTGCTGTGGGAGCTGTGTGACATGGGAGCTGTGTGGGAGCTGTGTGGGAGCTGTGTGGGATCTGTGTGCTGTGGGAGCTGTGTGACATGGGAGCTGTGTGGGAGCTGTGTGAGAGCCATGTGCTCTGGGAGCCGTGTGCTGTAAGAGCTGTGGGAGCTGTGTGGGAGCTGGGTGCAGTGGGAGTTGTGGGAGCTGGGTGCCGTGGGAGCTGGGTGGGATCTGTGTGCCATGGGAGCTGTGTGAGAGCCATGTGCTCTGGGAGCCGTGTGCTCTAAGAGCTGTGGGAGCTGTGGGACCTGTGGGAGCTGTGTGCCGAGGGAGCCGTGTGCCATGGGAACTCTGGGAGCCGTGTGCTCTAAGAGCTGTGGGAGCTGTGGGACCTGTGGGAGCTGTGTGCTCTGGGAGCCATGTGACATGGGAGCTGTGTGGCAGCCATGTGCCCTGGGAGGTGTGTGGCGTAGCAGCTGTGTGCCGTGGGATCTGCATGTTCTGGGAGCTGTGTGCCATGGGAACTCTGGGAGCCGTGTGGTGTAGTGTNTGCGGGAGCTGCGTGGTGTGGGAGCTGTGGGGGAGCTGTGTGGGAGCTGTGTGCCATGGGAACTGTGTGCCATGAGAGCTGTGTGCTGCGGGAGCCGTGTACCGTGGCAGGCAGCGCCACGGGAGCTGTGGGAGGTGTGGGAAGTGTGGGAGCTGTGTGCCATTGCAGGCTGTGCCGTGGGAGCTGTGGGAGCCGTGGGAGCCATGGGAGCCGTGGGAGCTGTGGGAGCTGTGGGAGCTGTGGGAGCTGTGGCAGGCAGTGCCACAGGATCTGTGGGATCCGTGTGCCATGGC
>VXAY01007072.1:72595-109363 GCA_013399855.1 Oxyruncus cristatus
GGAGCTGTAGGAGCTGCGTGCCGTGGCAGGCAGTGCCGTGGGAGCTGTGGGAGCCGTGTGCCGTGGCAGGCAGTGCCGTGGAAGCCATGTGCACTGGCAGCCATGGCTCTGGCAGTGCCGACGTGCTCCCCAGCACGCTCGCTCCAGCCTCCCACTCCTCCCCAGCACAGCGTCAGCCGCCGGCGTCACTGCCGTGTCACCAGCCTTCCCACTGCGCTCAGGAATCCATCGGAGGGGAAATCTCCTCTCCAGTGGAGGAGGGAAGAACAGGGAATCCCAAAAGCAAGGGGACCACCGAGCCTCCCTTTCTCTCCACTTCACCGCCCCAGCCTTCCCGCATTGTCCTCGCTCCGTGCCCTCGGAGCGGGGCAGGTGACCTCTGACTGCTCCAAAAAAAAAAAAGAACAAAAACAAAAAAAACGGACAAACTGGGAAGGGCGGGAGGGACAGACGGAGGAAAACCAATGTGTCTTTAACCAGCAAGATGGAACCACACTGCTGGAATGAAGAGAAAATAACAGAGACACTGGAAAGTCCTGCAAAACGATGCAAGAATACGCTGAGGCTGTTACAGGAAGGGGTGGAAAACAGGAGGGGTGCAGGTCTGGCATTGCACAGACCACCTGCCAAGAACTCACTTGCCCTCCTCAGCTGTTGCAGAGGAAATATTTTTGTGTACTGTCTCCTGCTGTCCCCCACGCTTCCCCCTCAGCACCAACTCCCCCGCTCCCTCCTGGCCACCTATCCCTGTAGCTTCTTCCCACTCCTTCCTCGCCCCTCATCCCTGTAGCCTCCTCCCAAGCCCTTCTCCCCCCACTATGTTGGATTCCCCTCGCTGTCTGTCTCCCCTAATTACGGCTTCCCCAGCCTGCTCCCTCTCCACACACTGCAATTCACAGAATCACAGAATCACTGAGGCTGGAAGAGACCTCCAAGATCATCGAGTCCAACCTTTGACCAATTCACCCTCTCCTGCCACTTCACTCT
Source organism: Oxyruncus cristatus (assembly GCA_013399855.1). Classification (NCBI taxonomy): domain Eukaryota; kingdom Metazoa; phylum Chordata; class Aves; order Passeriformes; family Cotingidae; genus Oxyruncus; species Oxyruncus cristatus. Next base: position 73,583 of record VXAY01007072.1, read on the forward strand.
CCAGATCCCTTCCTTTGCCAGGATTTGCCTTCCCCATTCCCCCCAGTCCTGGGGTCAGTTTTGGGCCCCTCGCGACCAGAAAGACACTGAGGGGCTGGAGAGTGTCCAGAGAAAGGAAAGGAGCTGGGGAAGGGGCTGGAGCACAAGTCTGACGAGAAGCAGCTGAGGGAGCTGGGGAGGGGCTCAGCCTGGAGAAAAGGAGGCTCAGGGGGGACCTTCTCACTCTCTGTAACTCCCTGACAGGAGGGGGGAGCCAGGGGTGGTCAGGCTCTGCTTCCAGGGAACAAGGGACAGGACGAAATAGCCTCATGTTGTGCCAGGGGAGGTTTAGATTGGATACTGGGGAGAAATTCTTTATGGAAAGGCTGGTCAGGCATTGGAACAAGCTGTCCAGGGCAGTGGTGGAGTCCCCATCCCTGCAGAGATTTAAAAGAAGAGTAGCTGTGGCACCTGGGGACATGGGTTAGTGGTGGTCTTGGCAGTGCTGGGGTGACAGTTTGACTCAGTGATCTTGGAGGTCTTTTTCAACCCTAATGATTCCATTATTCTATCCCCAGGACCTCAGCAACCCCAACACAGCCACAGCATCCCCTCCTCCTCCTCCCCTGCTCACCCAGGAAGCGATTTCCCTCACTTTGCAGGGTGCTATTTCTACCTGTTAGAGAGCAGGTTTTCCTGGGGGGAATCCTTGGGGAAATCTTGCACTGGGATATCTCCTAACTATCTGTGGTCATGCCCAGGGCATTCTGTACATCACAGTCATGGTGCATCCTGGTCCTCCTCACCAACCCCTAAGAAGCTTCTCCCCATCAACCGCCTTTTTCCAAGTTATCCTTCCCCATATTTGCAGTCCCTCAGTCCATGTCCAAAGCACTCCCATGCAGCCATGGGGCTGCTCCGCACACAAAACACGCAGCCAATGCCCACACTCCCATCAGGAGGTGCAGACAGTCTTGCAGGGCCAGCAATGTTCTCCTCCAACACTGCACAGCCCAACTGCAACTCTCAGTGACACACAGCTCTAAAACACCCAGGTGATGCTCAGCTCTAACACACCCAGGTGACGCTCAGGAAAGGCAGCAGCACCCTCCAGCTGTTGCAGACGAAAAAAAAGGCACTGCTGCCCGAGCCCACACCAGTAGGGTGGATCCAACACAGCTCAGAGCAAGATCAGGTCCAGGAGAGGTGAAATCAAAGAGGTGAAACCGGTAGCTGAAGTCGAATTTGATAGGTTTAATCAAAGCAGAATGTGCAAGGAAGGAAAAGAGGAAAGGAGAGTGTGTCTGGTTTTCCAGCAGCATACAGTAGCCAGGGATGCATGGATATGTCACACCCACACCACCAGGCTGGACACAGGGACCAGATAATTAAAGATTTGGTTTGGGACTGGGGGAAAATGATGGATGAGTCCCATGTGGGGGTCAGTCCTGGGGTGAGTTCCATTCAGTGTCTGCATTAAGAGCTTGCAGACTGGAGGAAAACCCACCCACCGGCTCGGGAGAGCTGTGCTGCCTTCACCTATCTGATCAAAAGGCACGCTTGATTAATGACAAATCCGGGCTAAAATCAATTACAGACATACTGGAAAAGGACAAATCTCAGCTGGCTCCCAAGGAGAACAATAATCTAGCAGTCAAATATGACTCCAGGACCTTGTATCCCCCCGTACGCTGGGAGGAGGTTCCAAGGAAGGCTGCAGCCGATGGCAGGATGATACGTGTGGGAATCAAAGGCATTTTTTTCTTGGGAAAGAGCAAATCTGAGCAGGAGTCAGGCAGACTCAGTCTCCCTGAGCTCAGCACAGCTCTGTGCTGAGGATGGGCAGTGTAGAGAGACAGGGACTGTGATCCCACCTCTGAACACAACACTGACCCTGAGTCCCCATAGCGCTTCCACATCGCCCAGACCAGGAGGTACCAGAAGAAAATCAAGTGCAACAGAGGCTGGAAAGCAGGATTTCACCCAAGGGAGGTCTAGAGATGCTGCCTGATCACTGCATACAGGTGCTGGCCCACGGGAGAGCTGCCCACACACACAGCAGCCTGAACGCCGCCTTATCTCAGCAGAAGATCTCGTTAATCCGATTTTCAGGAAGTTGGTGATCACTAATACTTGGCTTGCCGGCTTCTTGCAGTCTGTGGTTATTGAAACCAGCTGACTTTTCTCTCTCTGCATGTCCCTTCTGTCCATGTCCTGCAACACATGATGCTCTTCACATCCTTCCCCAGACAGCCTGCACACCACAGGAGTAAGGAATAACCAGGAGTAAGGGATGAATCTCTGTAACGTTTTTGAGAAAATATCCCAGCCTTTCACACTGAAGACACCACCCCGAGCAGCAACAGTTCAGGCTGGCATTACGTTTCAGCATGATTCCGCATGCACACAGTGGCAATGGAGCTGTTCCCCTCTGGCACACCCAGCATCCCACCGGGATTTTCTCTTTCCACTAATTATTACACATTAGGAACCTGCAAGGATTTAACAGCTCATTCCAAAGCTCTTCCCAGTTGTTTCAGCATCTCCCTCCTGCCAAGGCAAGGTGGGAACTTCTGCCCTCACACTGAAGATGCAGTGTGGCAGATGAAGCCCCCGGGCATCCCGACAGCACGGAGAGATGGAGGTCAGGAACCTGCCCCACCACCAGTGCTTTCCACAGACAGACCCAAGCGAGAGGGGAGGACACAGCTGGCAGTGCCTCTGCCCAGCAAGGGGGGACAGCTCTGCAGCAGTTTTTATCCAGCACTTCCCCGGGGCTTGCTCTGTTGACACTTAACGAGAGGCCACGACAACACAGGGCATTGGCCCCGACCGTGCACACAGCAGCGTTTTGTCAACACCATGGCCCGGCTCTGCCCACTCCCTCCTGACATTTCAATAGCTCTGCGGGAGCTATTCTGGTCTCTGCCGAGGGCAGAGCTCCGACACAGGCAGCAGAGGAAGGGGGAGGTGAGGGGGATGCAGGAGGAGAAGCCCCCGGAGGATGCTCATGGGGGCACAGCTGAGCATCACTGCTGTGTCCTGGGGCCCGCCTGTCCCGTGCCCGGCCACACGGGCTGCTCGAGGGGAGGGCAGATTCACTTCCAGCCTGCCCCAGGCTGGGGGTTTGGGAAACTCCCCAGGGCTGTCCTGGAGGAGGATATGGAACCACCCCACACAGGGAAACAAGCCCTGCCAAGCCCCTTCCACTGCCCCTGGCAGCAGCAGCACCTGTACATCCCAGAGTGGATGAGCACAGGATGAGTCCCTGCCAGAGCAGGAGCAGCTCAGCAGAGCACCAGGAGCCTGCACAGCATTTCAGAGAATCACAGGACCATGGAATGATTTGGGCAGGAAGATTAAAGCTCATCTCATTCCAAAGATTAAAGCTCATCTCATTCCAAACCCCCTGCCATGGGCAGGGACACCTTCCACTAGCCCAGGTTGCTCCAAGCCCTGTCCAACCTGGCCTTGGACACTTCCAGGGATGGGGCAGCCACAGCTTCTCTGGGCAACCTGTGCCAGGGCCTCACAAGCCTCACAGGGAGGAATTTCTTCCTAGTATCTAATCTAAATGTCTCCTCTTTTAGATTAAAATTGTTCCCCCTTGTCCTATCACTATCTGCACGTAAAAAATCCTTCTCCTCTATTTTATAAGCCCCCTTTAGGCACTGGAAGGGGCTCTAAGGTCTCCCTGGAGCCTTTGCTTCTCCAGGCTAAACAACCCCAGCTCTCTCAGCCTGTCTCCAGAGCTGAGGGGCTCTGTTAAGTAGGAACTCCAGGCACACATAAGGAAGGAGAATTTTCTATGCCCCAGGTCCCATCAAGCCAGAATTGCTGCCTAAAACTTCAGATCATGTTTTAGACCAACTTGGACAGTTCAGAACTTGATGCCTCCAGGTAACTCAAACTGGTCTCAAAGCTGGAAATAGGAATACCAACCCCAGGATCATGGGATTATGGTCCTCCTGCTAGAGATGGAGCAAGGCAGCAGCAGCACTCCCCACAGCTGAGGCACTGGAGCAGCTGTCTGCAAGAAAACCCCACCACAGGCTCATGGAAGCCTGTTTCCATCCCAAGAATTTGGATTTTTCACATAAAAAATTACTTCAATCATAAAAATATGGATTTTTTTTTTTTTTCCCCCCATTCCTCCTGCTGCTCAAAGCTCGTGAGCTGATGGGAAGTCATTCCCTGCTGCTCCACTCATTTCAGTCACCACCTTCCCACCGGTAGTGGGTTCAGAGGTGGGTCCCAAAAGGAAGCCCTTCACCAGCAAAGTTAATGACTGGTTTCTTCACTTCAAGCTGCTGGGAAAAGCAGCTCAGAGCTCCTCTAGTGAGAGAGCAGGAGCTCCCCAGAGTCCAGGTGCTGTGAGCAGGACCCTGCTCAGACCTGGTACAGCGACGGGTCCACCCTGGAAATGGAGCTATGATGGCAAACACTGACAACTCCTTTTATCAGCCTTGTTTCACATAAAACTGAACAACAGGACAAACAAAAAAGAACAAGATTGAGGGTTTAGATGTCACTTCATTATCTTTCCAATTAAGAGCAAAAATTACGCATCCTTCCTGAGCTAAATCCTGAGAGCAGCTCCGTTTGACGTGGCTCCACCACTGCAGAAGTGGAACTGCTAAGCAGGATCTTCATAAAACTCCGAGGAAAAGAAGGTGGGTGATGTTCTGCTTACATTCTCCAACTCGCTTTCCCACCAGGCTGCTTTCCTGTAGCACCAGTAGCTATTAAAAGCCCTCACAGTACTCTCAAGGCACAGAATTATCTTCCAGATTGGGAGCTCCAGATTCCTTTTGGTCATGGTGAGATATATAATCCACACATGGTGCCTTTACCCACTCTAAGCACCGTCTCTGCAAGAACCCAGATGGATGCCAAGAATAAGGCACTTCTTATAGCTGAGGCATTTTTAAGAGACGTTTAACATGCCTTGCATAAACGTGTCCTACTTTCCGACTTGGGCTGAACACACATGAGTCAGTCAGCTGCATCCTCCTAAAATCCCACACCTGTACAGAAAAATCCCGCCTCCTCTCTCACACGCCCAACCTGCTCAGGAAGGGGAGGGTGACAAAGGCATGTTTTATCATCGTGGTCCGAAACCTTTAAGCCCTCAACAGAAAAAAATGTTACTCCACATCACTGCCCAGCGCTCCGCAGGGTCACCTTCTACCACCACCACAGGCAGAGGCTTTTACAGGTGAGCTCATGCTCATGAGGGACTTAGCTCCTAAAAACAAGGTGTCAGCACGAGGTTTCAATTGCTTTCCATAAAAAAAAGAAAACACCCAGTAGGTGGGGTGACAAGAAGCGACGCAGAGACTTGGTGCTCCTTCCAAGCGGAGGTACAACGGGGAGGACATTCCCCACCACACAAGGACGGGGCTTTGCTGCCTTCAGAGGGCAGATTCAGCACCTGACTGGCTCCGCTTTTCAAGGAGGAGCCTTTCAAGTCTCGACATTGCCACCTCTCCTCAGAACCTTCTCACTGTACTAAAAAGGATGAGAAAGCCAAGGGCTGGCGGAGGTCACACCAGCCACGGTTTCTCACCGGCGGCTTTGGCTGACTGAGAGGACTTCGGAACTTCAGCCTTGTTTCTTCAATGAAAAGCTTCAAAGAGAAGTCCTGGCAGTCTGGGAAGAGCAGCTCCCTGCAGTTGGGAAGAGCAGGCAGCATCACAGCTCATTCCAACAAGCCAAAGGCAAAGGGAGTGCATAAAAACCCTTCCAGCCAGTCTGCCCCTGCTCTGCTTTTGACCCGGAAACTTTTTAGGAGAAACTTTTGTTTTTCTGTCCACTGATTAATTGCAGTAACCACAGAAACAAACTGCACTGTCTTCCCATCTCTGCATCTTTGCTCTTGATAAATGCTAATGCACCCTGAGCTGCCCCAACTGCTCTCAGGGCTCCCAGAGACTCCTCAGGGTCAGCTCCTTCTTGATGAACCCAGTGGCTCTTAACCTGAGGTTGAGGTCTGCTTTCCCCTGAGCCTTTTTATGATTACATTTTTTAAGGCAGCACTTAACTGAAGATATTAAAGACCAGTAATTGTCTGCACTGGAAATTCAGACCCGAAGATCAAAACAGTGAACTCGAAACCCTTCGGCACAACCTGTCCGGTTGTAAAAGCCCAACTGTTTTTGCAGGTACTGAAATATTAATGCAGTAAAAAGCCAAGCAATATTCAAAGCATGGACCACAGGCATGGAATGAGGGATGGCTTCACATCCTGGCACTAGGGGAAGTGCTGGAAGAGACACAGGCTCAATCTGCACATGGGCATGTCAGGATTTGATTATTTTCCAGCAAAACTTTCCCCAGAAGCTGTTCCCTTCCTGGCTGTGGTTTGAGGGACACAGGAAGAAGTTTCAACACTTGCACCAGTATGAATGGGGCTTGGAGCACCATGGTCTATTGGTGGGTGTCCCTGCCCAAGGCAGGGGGTGGAATGAGATGAGCTTTAGGGTCCCTTCCAACCTAAACCATCCTATGACTCTATGAGACCCACCACTTTTGATCAGACCTGGGAGGGGAAGGCTTCCAGCAGGCTCAGATTGGGGCCATGGAGGTCACAGCAATGGGAACACCAACAAAAAAGCCTCTGGGTTGTAGGAAATGGCACACACACACACACATTCAACATCTGCTTTGGAGATAATTTCCATCAAACAAGACTAAAACAACATCAAGGGCATTTCACAGATAAACAGAATCATGGAATCACAGAGTGATTTGGGTTGGAAAGGACCTTAGAGATCATCTCATCCAAACCCCCTGCCATGAGCAGGGACACCTTCCACTAGCCCAGGTTGCTCCAAGCCCTGTCCAACCTGGCCTTGGACACTTCCAGGGATGGGGCAGCCACAGTTTCTCTGGGTGAGCTGTGCCAGAGCCTCACCACCCTCACAGGGAAGAATTTCTTCCCAATTTCTGAAGTGCTACTACCTAAGCACCACTTCGAGCCCTGACCACACCAGTCAGTTATCAGAACGACGATGGATCACCCTTCTTATTAAAAGTGTGCAGGGAAGTGGTTCGCTGGAGGCTGGTAATAAAGAATATCTGCACAAGATGGTCTTCAGCTGTACACACAGCAGTATTTACAGATCAGAAGCCATGTCCTGACCTGTTGGATTCTACACCACTTGATTAATTATTTACCTCAAACCTAATTAATCATCCATTAACTCTTTGTGAGCTCTTCTACCAGTAGGGCACATTCATGAAGTGACTCAATAAATGCTTCCAAACATCTACAGCTTCATGTGATTAAGAAGAAAAACCTTCCATGGGAGAGCCCCAGGGCAGACATCAGAGGCCACATCCCAGCTGCATTTTATCTTCTTTCCCTGACAATTCTCTGGCCTTGCCTGATCCTCTGTTATCCGTCCCGTGATGTTCAGTGCTTCTCCAGACAGCAAGTTTTTTTTTTACTTGCATCCGAAGCAACTCTTTTATTTGCATTTTTGCTAATAAACTGATAACTTGATTAGGAAAATACAGTTCTGCTCCACCTCTGTGGGGCCTGGAAACTCATTAACAGTACTGAGAGACAAGATGCTTAAACCTATTAAGCAGGCTCTGCTGGCATTAAAAACAAGCTCAAGATTTATGTTGCCTGCCCTCAAAAAACATCTCTCTCCAGCCGACCCCAGCAACCAAGGCAGGATTGGCAGGCAGGGCTCCAGGGACACAGGAGGAGACATGGCACCGTGAGGGAAGTGACAGGGCCATGAACAAACTCTGTTCTTCTCCAAGAGCCTTGGGACCTAGCGCTGCCCGGCTGGAGCCTCCGCAAGAATCCTGCCCGAAACAGCAATAATTCATCCCATTTCTCCAACCACAGAATCACAGAATCATGTAGGTTGGAAAGGCCCTCTGAGACCACTGAGTACAACCTTTCCCCCAGCACTGCCAAGGCCACCACTAACCCACGTCCCCAAGTGCCACATCCACATGTCTGTTAAACCCCTTCAGGGATGGTGACTCCACCACTGCCCTGGGCAGCCTTGGCCTTGACCATCCTCCACCACCCCTTCCATGACAAAATTTTCCCCATATCTCCCCTCGTGCAACTTAAGGCCATTTCCCCTTGTCCTGTCCCTTGTTCCCTGAATGCAGAGCCCACCCTGCCCTGGCTCCATCCTCCTGCCAGGGAGCTGCAGAGAGCGACAAGGTCGCTCCTGAGCCACAGCCCATCACCGTCACTAACACAGTGCAAAGTGTTGCTACGGGGCTGACAGATTAATTTCCTCGTCCCTATCAGCCAACATCTGCAAACATCCCATATTCAGGCTGCCGAGCCTGAAACATCCACCCAAACCCCGTCTCTCATCCCTCAGTCACAAGCCAGGATTTTATGGTAACACCTCCTCAGCCCACGTGTCCTCATGTCACCGTCTCCAGAGGAGACTGGTCCAAACACGGCACCAACCGGAGAGGAACTGGAGCGTGCTAACGACACGACAAGTCCCTGCAAGGAGAGCCCAGCACTCCACTGAGGCAGGAATCGCATCCACGAGCCAGCCACGTTAGGCAGAAGGTCTCAGGTGTGAGAAAAATCATCCAGCAGTGCCACATCACATGAATCCATCCCCACCCCCAGACCAGGACATGCTGGGTGCCCCAACTGAGCAAGGGGGTGTCCGGGGTGTGGGCACCCCTGGGGTGTGGGCTCAGGGCTCCATCCCACCCTGAGCACAGGGAGCTGCGGAACATCGGGAACACATACCCAGTGAGCATCCACGGATGACGGGCAGGGGATCCCAGCCCTGATAATTTAACAGCAAACTGCAGGGGTAGGAGCAAAGTGTCAGGTCAAGGGGAGTTTTTGCTCCTTCTGAATGATCTCCAGCTCATAAGCAGCTGGAAACAGCAGAACCTTTTCAGGATGTTTCAATTCCCATTGCTCCCCATATTTGTGATTTATATCTGCCTGCCGACTTCCCTTGGAAATTGCTCGGGGCCCTTCCCCAGCTCTGCTCTAGCTGGAGGAACAAAACCCAGGGCTGGCACTCACAGAATCATCACCTGAGGTGGAGGGGCTGCCCAGTGACAGTGGTGAGTCCCTTCCCTCTGGCCAGTACCCAGCAAGGGGGGTCCCTGTAGAGCTGGATCAGACACACTACTGGGGCTGGGGTGTTCAGGAAGGATTTGAGGTTAAGGAGGAGCAATGCAGCAGCCCTGACATGTGCACAGCCCCCGCAGAGCCCAGAGGGCACAGGGATGCAGGACCCACAGCCCAGCCATGCAGTCAGAGGGTTTGTGCTAGGGCTGTATCTGAGAGGCTAAATCTTAACAGGGACAACTGGGAGGCTCCCTGCTCCCAGTGGAAATGGCTCCTCTCCTGTGCCCCTCTCTGCCTGCTGGAAGCTTGGCCATGACCTTGGAGGTTCAAGCAAGTACAGGGATGAGACAGACACTGGTGGATGCAAGAGAGCTTCCAGCACAGCTGCTGAATCACAGCTGCAGTGAGCTGGCACTGAAGAGGAGCTCGTGCCCAGAGGGAAAGCTGGGGGGACTTGGGGAAACTGGAATTGCAAAGAAAGAGGGTTGATGGATGGATGGATGGATGGATGGATGGATAGCGAATTGGCTGGATGGCCACATCCAAATCGCTGTAACTCAATGGCTCAGCGTGCAAGAGGAAACCAGTAACAAGTGATGTCTCTCTGGGACTAGAACTACTTCACACCTTCACCAGGACACAAGAGGTGGATTGAGTGAACCCCCAGCAAGTTTGTGGATGCCATCCAGCTGAGTGGTGCCATCAACGGGCTGGAAGGAAGGGAGGGCGTCCAGAGGGACAGGCTGGAGCAGTGGGTCTATGGGAACCTCATGAGGTTCAACCAGACCCCAGGCAAGGTCTTGGACCTGGGTCAGGATAAGGCACAGTACCAGCTAAGACTGGGGGGATGGATGGATGGATGGAGGGATGGATAGAGGGATGGATGGAGACCAGCCCTGTGGAGAAGGACTTTCCAGCTGAAGTTCCATTTGCCAAAAGACATTTGGGACATCAGTGACCTCTGTGTAGTCCTTCAGTTCCCAAAGGATGACGTTTTTTCTTGGAAACAGAGCTCAGAGTCTGACATTGCAACTTATTTATTCAAGCTACGGAAAACAAGAAGAAAAACCTCAGATGGTGACTCAACCCTTTCCTGATTTTCTAGAATATTTTCAGCTCTGACCAATAAAACCATTAGCAGCAGGTGTGACAGGACAGGGGAGGATGCAGGAAGAAGGGAAGGAGGGACGGAGGGGATGGATGGATGGATGGAGGGATGGAGAGTACCCCGTGGAGAAGGACTGAGGTGACAAATAGGACATGACTCAGCCATGGGCACTGGCCAGAAAGTCAAGTGTGTCCTGGGCTCATCCCAAGCAGTGTGGGCAGCAGGCAAAAAGCTCCCCCTCTGCTCTGCCCTCCTGTGACACCCTTGGAGCTGCCTCCAGCTCTGGGGTCCACGCACAGGACACTGGGGTTAAACTGTGGAGTCAGGCTGAACTTGGGGAAGAAATGTTGGACCATGAGGGTGAGAGAGTCCACCTCCACGGCAGGGAAGAAGGCAGGGCACACCCTAGTCTGGGCAGTGGTACATGCATGAAGCCATGCCAGGCCTGCTAGTCTTCCACTCCCAAATCCCCTGTGCTAACAGCTCAAGCTGGGCAGAGGGAAGGGGGGCAACCCTGGATACGACAAAGGAGCCTGACAAGGGGAAACAAAAATAAACCCCAAGTCCTGATCGAGCTTTTGGACAGCTCCTGGACCCAAACACTGCCCAGCCCAGGAGATGGGAGGTCCCAGTGGTACCCAGTTACTGTCCCACAGATACCTGGCTGGGTGCCTGCGTGTTGGTGGCCGGGCTGGTGAACACCGGTGTGCCAGCCCTGCCAGTGGGATTCTAAGCCCCTGGACGGCAGGCAGGCAGCTCTGGGCAGGCAGCAGGGCTCTGCCTGCACAGGCTGGAGCTGGCAGCTGCCAGAGCAGCCACCGCTCCGAATCGGCAGCTCCCAGGCACTTCCAGGAGGCAGAGCCCTGCCAGGCATCCCCAGGAGGCAGAGCCCTTCCACCCAGCTCTCTGCAGGACTCCCAGGAACAACAAATGGGCAGCAGCAGCCCCCGCGGTGATTACTCATCTTCCTGGGATGCAGGGAATCGTTACTTCCCACCCCCCCGTGCAGCTGCTGCCGCCCCCACGCGCGGCCCGCGGCACCCCCGGACCCACGGCGGGGGCAGGAGGAGGGCAGCGGACACAGACCCCGGAGAGACGGGGCTGGAGGGTGGGGGCTGGCACGGCCCGAGGGGAGAGTGGGCAGGAGCCTCATGTGCAAGGTGGGCGGAGCGGCAGGGATATAAAACACGGGGATTTTGGGGAGAGTTCCAGGGGAAATGGGAGGTATTTGCTGTGTGGATGTTTTCCCCTAAAACAAGCGCCGAAATGATTTGCGATGACAGTCAAACACTTGATTGCTGCAGTGATTCCGTCAAACCTACCAGCAGCACTCTGTGAACTGCCTTTGAAAAGGAACAGAATATCACAGAATCGTGGAATCATCTGGGTTGGAAAAGCCCTCTCAGAGCATCGAGTCCAACAGTTAACCCAGCACTGCCAAGGCCACCACTAAACCCATGTCCCCAAGTGCCACATCTACACATCTGTTAAATACCTCCAGGGATGGGGACTTCACCACCCTGGGCAGCCTGTTTCTATACCTGACCACCCCTTCCATGAGGAAACCTTCCCCGCCTTGCTACAACCTCCTGTCAGGGAGTTGTGGGGAGAGAGAAGGTCCTCCCATGAGCCTCTTCTTCTCCAGGCTGAGCCCCCCCACTCCTTCATTAGACTTGTGCTCCAGACCCTTCCCCAGCTCCATTTCCATTTCTGGACATGCACCAGAACCTCAGTGTCTTTCTTGTCCTGAGGGGCCCAAAGCTGTACCCAGGATTCGAGGGCAGTGGGCAGTGGGCTGGGCATTCCCCTGCCAGGCACATGTGCCCAGTGCCAGGTTTGCCTGAGGTCGAGGCAGAATAGGTCATTTCACCAGCTCCTGCCAGTTCCCAGCCTGACCTGCTCAGACACTGGTTCCCTGAGCTGGTTTTCTGAGGAGTTCTACTCTGCACTGACTGGTCAGGGATGGGACAGGCACCCCTTCCCATCCTGTTGTCAGACCCACTACCCAGCTGGGCTCCCCTGGCCGGTGCTCCCCAGGGCTGTCAGGGCTTCACTCCCTTCAGGAGTATCTCAGAGCTGATCCCACCACTGTCCAACCTGCTCTTCCACCAGGCCACCCAGTCTCCCACTGGGTATCCTGGCTGCTAGACCCTTAGTCCCTCTTCCAGTTTCTCCTCAATGTCTTAGCAGTTGATGTAGGCAAACCACGGGCAGCCAAACTGACCACAGCACGTGCAGCTTTCACTCCACAAGATCCAGGGACTCCCCGTTTCCGACTGACGAAGCCCAGGCACGACATGATCCAGCAGGCAAAAGGAGGCACTTCTGGCAAGCTCCAGGCCTGTCTAATGTGAAGTCACCCTCTCTACAGCCACTGCCTTCACAGCTGCCCAAAACCCGATGGGTTTTCACCAGTAATTCCTCCTCAGGCTGTTCCCAACAGTTTCCCACTCACCATCCCTGACTTTTTCATCTCTCAATAATTTACTTGTAGCTTTGCAGAGTCAGTTCTTGGAACACCCTCACAGCAGTAGCCCCTGGCATGCCCACAGCAGGATCCCCACAGGCAATGCTGGGAACCCAGGAGATCCCAGGACTTCTGGCCACCTTCCTCCTGCCCCTGCCCAGCTCTGCTGGCCAGATCCTGCTGCTCCTGCACTCGGCGTGCCTAGAAAGCACCAGAGCCTTCCCTGCACCGGAGTAATCCCGGGAAGCAGTAACAGGATTTAGGGCTTGCTCATCTCAGCCCTCCTAAACCCATTTCTGCAGATAAGGGATTATCCCCGGCGTCAGCGCCGAGACAATGGAGATTCAGCAGGAGAAGGCTGAGCTCCAGCTGCAACGGGAACAGCGCTGGGTCTGGATGGGGCCTGCTGAACAGCATCCTCCTCCGCCCGGGGTCTGTGCCCCTCTCTGCCTGCACGGGCAGCACCCCGGGAAGCCGCAGTGCCGGGTGACACGGCCCATCCAGCGGGGACACGGCTCCGAGGGGCGTCAGCGCAGTGACAGCCGCGGTGACGCGGGCGGGCAGGGCAGGGTTGGCCTCCTCGCCGCGCAGACGCCGCGCTGCCACCCCCGGTCCCACCGTTTCCTTCCCCCAGCCCTTCCCAGAGCAGCACCACACCTCGGCTCTTTCACCCCCCCGGCCTTCACGTCCCACTCGCCCACCACCCTGCCAACACCAAGCCCGAGAGCCAAAAGCTTTAGGAATCCCAGTCATTGCCGTGCCACGAGGAGGACAGAAGGGATGGGGAAGGGATGGGGAGGGATCCTGGCTGCGGGAAGATGAGAAAAACTCAACCCCAGGCCAGAGTGAAAAGCAAGGTACACCCAGGAGCGGTGCCATTGCAGCAGGTGTACCTGTGTCACCCAGCATCCCACCCGCTGGGCCAGCACTGCAGCAGGGCTCCTGGCTGCTGCACGGGGGTCTCTGGCTCCTCTTCTCCCCTTGGCACACAGGGCCCAGCTGACACCAACTGCTCTGAATCCAGCAGGGAGAGGCAAGGAGATCCCAAGGCCATCATGTGCCACAGGAGGCCCCCCCAGCCCACTGTGCCCACCGCTGGCCGGGCATGCCCTGGACTGGGGCTGAGCTCTGCCAGCCTGTGCTGAAGGGCAGTTTTGGCTCCTTGCCCTTTTTCCTCCCTCTTTCTGACCTCCCTGGGCCAAAAAGCTCAGGCTGTAGGAGAGGGCCAGCAGCCTCACTGTGCAGCCAGGACCACCAGCACGGCACAGCTTGGCTTGGCTCGGCTCACCCGCCTGCCTGGATCCCAAGGACCTGCCAAGGCTGGAAAGTACGAGGGGAGCAGAGCCAAATTCACATGCAGACAAGAGGAGAAAGCAAAGAGAGACAGCAAGGTGCCATGGGCACCAGGCAGTGATGGCCCCATGTCCCCTCACCCCCAGAGCTGCTCACCTCCTGCTCTGCCCCAAACCACCCAGGACACAGCAAGAGCAGGGGCTGTGGTACCATCCTGGGTGATGCTGCTGCCAGACACACAAAGCCAAGGAGCCACGGATCCCTCGGGCACTACAACAGGAGCAGAAGCACCTCTGGCAGCAAGGATGGGCTCCTGCTCCACAGTCACCTCCTTGCTGCCCATCACACACCAGGCTCGGGGGTGCAGCGGTCCAAAGGAGATAAGGTTTTCCAGCAGCAGCAATAACACATCTTCCAGGAGTGTCACTAACCACTTGGTCTAAATTAAGCCCAAAATAATTACAGAGCAGCTGATTTGGATTCTTTTTTTTTTTTTTTCATGTTGCCATGATTCAGACTCCAGTTAATTGATATTTACTCTGCACTCCGTGTGGTGGATCCCCCAGCGCCGCTCAGGGTGGCGGAGCAGACAATGGGTGTGGGTGATCACGGAGCTGGAGTGTGGGGTGTGGGGAGAGGTGTGGGGAGGGGCTGCCATGGGAAAAGGGAATCTCACCTGGGACAAGGCACGGTACGTTCACGGGAATACAAAAGAAAAAGCCACAGGGGAACAGGAAGAGAGGACAGAGATGTCCCAGGCAGCCTCACTGCAGCACTGGGATGATGAAGAGCAAGTCCATGCATCCTATTTCTGTAGGCAGCACACGAGGGCTGGCAGTGGATGTGACTGTGCTGGGCACGACAGGGCTGTGGGAGCTTCGCTCAGGTCTGTGCTGAGTGGTGGCAGTGGCCAGGGAAGCTGAGTACCAGCATGAGCATCTCTGCATCTACGGCATGAGCATCCACAGTGTGAGCATCCCTACACCCACAGTGTGAGTATCCCTGCATCCACAGTGTGAGTATCCTTGCATCCACAGTGTGCACATCCCTGCATCCACAGTGTGCACATCCCTACACCCACAGTGTGCACATCACTACACCCACAGTGTGCACATCCCTACACCCACAGTGTGCACATCCCTGCATCCACAGCATGAGCAACCACAGCCCAAGCACCCCTGCAGCCACACTGAGCCCTGCTCTGCCTGCACCCCATGACACCCACAGGATTGGTGCTGGGAGGGCTGGGCTGGTTTAGAGCTGAAGGGCAGCATTTTGTCAGCTTGTTCCCCAAGACCCCGTGGAGGGCTGGACTGTCCAGCCACCCCCTGGACAGCTGTGTCCAAAACACCCAAAATACAGCTAAGCCCTTTACTCACACACAGAGGGGCCACCATGACCCACCAGCCCTCACTCTGTCCACGTCCTTCAAACACCCATCGCCTGTGGCTGCCTGAGCCCAGCACCCACTACCTGAACACAGGAAACCCCCATCCCATCCCAAACAGGCAGATTCCAACTTCCAGGGGAAGTCTGAAAAGCTCAAGAAATGCTGACAAGCAGCCAGGGCCCCCCAAAAATCTTGAACACCTTATGCCCTGGGGTACCCCAGCCCTTCAAAACCAGAGCTGAGGCAGGTGCTGGGGACTGGGAAGGCTGGGATCGTGCAAAGCCCGTGTAAAGCACCTGAGCTGCTGCAAGGACCCACCAGGATGAAGCCAGAAGGGCAAACAGCTATTTGAGCTAAATATATTTGTTCTTGGGCTGACGTTGGTACGACAATCGATCGTAAAGAGACTCGGGCTGTAAATAAGAAGATGGGTCCTGACCACCATCCTAGAGCGGCCCTTCAACAAGGATTACTGGCAGGAGAAACAAAACCCATCCAAGATGGAGCTGGAGCAGTTCATGTGAGGTGACAAAAAGCACCTGTGTGATGTGGTGACAGGATGCAGCCACCCGAGGCAGCCTGAGGACAGTGTGGCACTGCCACGGTGCCCATGGGCAGTGTTAGCACCGCATTGCTCAGGATGTCCAGGCCAAGCAAGGCGTTGGAGCCACGCTGTGGGAGCTCCTGGATCCCCTGGCGGGCAGAGGAACCCAATCCCTGCACCAAACATTCCTCCAGTCTCTACATCACACACCAGGTCTGGGACAAGTGCAGCCAGAGCTGCACTGAGCACAAGTGCAAAGACAGGCTGAGAACACCTTCCCTTAGGGACCTGCCTGGAGGAGGGAGAAGCAAGGATGCAGGGAGGTAGGATGCTGGGAGCCACGGGGGCAGATGGCACCTGCTCCCACTGTCCCCACAAGGGCCCGCTCTGCTGGGGCTCTGCTGCCCTTCCCACCCCAAGGAGGCTGCTGGTGGGGACCATGACACCCACCAGCTGCACTGGTGTGTCCCCCAGTCCCACTCCAGGAGCTGCAGGAAGCAACCAAAACCATCCAGCCTCCCTGTGCCACTCATGAGTTTATGTCCATCAAAGCCACTTCACACCTTGCCATCCAACCAGGCCAAGGGCAAGGTCCTGCACTGGGCTGGGGGCAATCCCTGGTGTCAGCACAGACTGGGGAATGGATGGAGGGATGGATGGATGGAAAAGAAAAAAGAAAGCCAAGTGTCTCCTGGGCTGCAGCCCCAGCAGTGTGGGAGGCAAGTGAGGGAAGGAATGGTCCCCCTCTGCTCCAGTCTCCTGAAACCCCCTAAAGCTGCCTTCAGTTCTGGGGTCCCCAGCACAGGACAACAGTGTTAAACTGAATGAGGGGAGGATCACGTTGGACATGGGGAAGAAATGTCAGACCAGGAGGGGCTGGCACAGGTTGCCGAAAGAAGCTGAGGCTGCCCCATCCCTGGAAGTGTTCAAGGCCAGGTTGGACGGGGCTTGGAGCAACCTGGGATAGAAGAAGGTGTCCCTGCCCATGGCAGGGGGATTGGAACAAGATGATTTTTGAAGATCCCTTCCAACCCAAACCATTCTATTCATCACTCTGTGAATCTGTCCCTGCTGCAGGCCAGACCTGAGCTGGATGTGACTGGGGCAGGGGCAGTTCCAATAAGGCTGCAGACAAGAGGTGAGAGCAGCAAAGTGAATGGGAGGACATGTTGCTTTGCTTTCTGCGTCCAGGACATGCCCAGACACCTTTTGCCAAGTTTCTTGCTTTGCTGGGGCCTCATTTGCTTCACCACAGCTCCAGCTCCTCTTGCCTCCTTCTTCAAGGTCTGCTGAAGTCGGGGTTAGCTCTGATTTCCCATCCCAGGGAAGCTGAGACAGGCAGCAGAGAGGGCGGAAGAGCAAAGAGAAGGCAGGAGAACAAAGTTAGGCTGAAACCCTTGCCTGTCCTCTCCACTGCTCCTCCCAAAGCAGCATCACACAGTCCTGAGCCTGCAGCCTCCAACACACCACGACTGGTCTTCAAGGAAACCTCCTCCCTGCCCTGGTGGGACCAGGCACTAGGGGGAAAGTACTCCCAGAAAAACCACTGCATGGTGGGAAGCGAGGCTGAGAGGACACAGAAAGCTGTGTCCACGGAGAGCAGTTCCAGCAGGAACCAGCTCCAGCAGCACCTGAGCAGCAGCTCCTCGGGGCACACTGGGCTTCCCACTGGGATACACTCCAGAAGGACTGCTGAGAGGTGAGGTTGTGCTTGCAGGAGAACATGGAGATGTCTCAGAAGGGTCCAGCCACTGCCTCTGCACCCAGACAGCTCCAAATTGCCTTTTGGCACCAGCCAGTGCTGCCTCAACACATCAGACAGAGGTGAGCAGCTACAGTTTGTCTCCTTGCCCACCCGGCACGCCTCTGTGCCAGGAAATGGTCTGCTAGGAATTAGAGAGGCCACTCTCCAAGGTACTCAGATCTCCTCCAGCAGCCAGAGAGCCAACAAAGTCCCCCCCAAGCCCTCCACCCTGGTGTCCAACACCACCACCTCGAGCCTGCACAGCTAAAATTATGGAGCTGGAGGTCAAGTTTCACGGAACTGAACCTCCCCTTTCGTCCCGGTGCAGCCGTAATGGACCCACTTCCAGGTCTGAAATATTTATTGGGTCTCCCGAAGCCTGCGGAGATGGGCTGAGCTGACAGGCTGACAGACACGACTTGGGATGTGAAGACTTACGTTCCCAGGGGCGATTCATCGAGCAAACAGCATCCCTTACATAACGCAGCGCCGGGGAGCGGCGGAGGGCGGCCACTGGAGGGATGTGATGCTTGGAGAGGAGGAATGGCAAAGGGATCCTTCCCGACCACTCCGGGGGGGAAAAAAACAAACATAATTCCACTCCTCGCTGATTGGAATGCCACCCAAAGCCACCTCCCCTGGGATGTGACCTCGACCGAGGAGGATTCGCCTGCTTCCAGTGCCCGGAGTAAAAACACGCGCCGCGGCTCAACGGGAAGGATTTTAGGAGCGGGTTTACCAGGAGCCGTGACTCAAATCTGGAGTAGCAGCAGCAACGGCCCCGACCCAAGGAGAAACACAGCCCTTCAGCTTCCCCAGCCCCACCGTGACACTGCCCAGCCCAGCGGGGAGACCCTCCCTGTGCCCCCGCAGCCGGATGCGAGTCTGTCAGAGCCGCCAGGCGCGGGCAGGGGCTGTCACCTCACCGGCTCGGTGGCAAAGCCAGCCAGCTGCCCACCCACTGGGCTCCAAAATAAGCCCAAGCAGCAGCGGCAAGGCAGATCCAAGAACAGTCTGTGCAGCCAGAAGAGGGATCAGCAGGGAGGGGAGGGATGAGCCTTTCTGTGAGATACAGATCCAGCCCCGCGCCTCCGCCGCACGCCAGGCAGGTGGGTAAATCCAGGACTCACACAGACACCTGGACCTCAACTTCTCCTGCAACAGCAGAGCACCAAGGGCTTGCACCTGCCTAAGCACAGACATTTAAGAAGCAGATTCCAGTGGGATTGTACCTGTGGAGTCCCCCTCCTCTACTAGTGACCCTGAAACAGCAGAAATTCACCCAGCAGCCACTACACATCCCTCCATCCATCCCTTCACTCAGTGCTCCAACAGCAGCTCCAAACACTGACCGCCCATTTCCCAAACTACAGCCCAGCTCTGTCCCAGTCTTCTAAAGTCCCACTCCAAAGTCCTCCAGCTCCAGGAGGGACTTGCTGGTGGTGTTTAAGGAGTTTGTATTTCTGACAGAGAAGCTACACCCACACCAAACCAAGCTGCACAGCACATGTGCCTCCAGACAAGAATGAGAAGTCCGTGACTTCCTTCTGATTCCCTGGAGGAACACTTCCCATCATCTTGCAGTGAAGCTTCCACATGATGCTAAAGCGCTTAGAGATCACTGAGAAATAACTGAGGTGCTGTTCCAGAGGGCACAAGCAGCATCCCAAATCCCTGCAGAGAGCAATGTCGTGCCCTGATGGCCATCCCAGACATCATTCCTTGCTATTGTTCAACAGCAAACATTAGTGAGCCCACCCCAAAACCAGCCTCTCACCACCCACACTTCAGTGCCCTTTGGCCCCATCCCCCTCCCATGCCTCATGGGAACCTTGCTTCTGGACTTCCAAATTAATCTCAGTAAATTCACTGCCCTGGGTTACAACAAGCCTCTGCATTAATGAGCAGGTTCTCTGCACGCTCAGGAGGAGCATGGGAGGGTGGGGGGGTGAGGCTGCCAGCACAGACAGACACGGACCTGGCAGAGCAGGTTCAGAGGAGGCCACCAAAATTGTCCAAGGCCTGGGACAGCTCTGCCATGGAGAGCGAGTGGAGGAGCTGGGGCTGTGCAGTTACTGGAGAGAGCTTAGAGCCCCTTCCAGTGTCTAAAGGGGCTCCAAGAGAGCTGGAGAGGGACTTTGGACAATGGCATGGAGAGCCAGGACAAGGGGGAACGGTTTTACGCTGATAAAAGGCAGGGTTAGACGGGATATTGGGAAGAAATTCTTCCCTGTGGAGGGTGGGGAGGCCCTGGCACAGGTTGCCCAGAGAAGCTGTGGCTGCCCCATCCCTGGAAGTGTCCAAGGTCAGATTGGACAGGGCTGGGAGCAACCTGGGCTAGTGGAAGGTGTCCCTGCCCATGGCAGAGGGTTGGACTGGATGAGCTTTGAAGGTCCCTTCCAGCTCAAACCACTCTGTGATTCTGAGTCTATCCACCACTGATTCAGTCCTGCTGCACCTCCTGTTACAGTCCTGCTGCACCACAGTGTTACAGAACACTGATTTCTGAATGTGTGGACTCTTCTTTTGCTGTCCAAATAGTTCTTGGCATGACAAACTGAATTCTCTACGATACCAAGGCAAGGTAACACTGTAAAACAAAACCAGAACCACTTTCAACATCCTGGAAGCTTCTGGAAGCCACAGCAACATCACTGCATCCTCTTCACCGCAGATCTCAGACTTTTAAATAGATTTTTATGCCTTTAGGCCACGAGTGCCCTTTGCAGCCCCAAGCAGACCCCGTGCCAGTGCAGCAGCCAGGAGCAGTGACAGCTCTTCCCTGAAAACCCCCAAACAGGAACACTGCAACATCTTACAGTGCAAGCACAGGAGCCTGGAGGATGATTGAGCAACAGTCTGGGACACGTGAATTCCCTCAAGAAAATCCCTTGCTTCCAGGCTTGGCTAAGGAAATTTTAGCTGAGAAGCAGCTGCCAGGAAAGGGAAGCCTGAGACGACTTAGGAAGGGCCATTTCTTCCAAGTAATCACAATATCTGCTGATTTGACATGGGCTGGACACAAGGCAGTGTGTGTAGGCACCCTCCTGGGATCTCCAGGAACAATTCCACGTGCAGACATGGAACTGCACTGAGCAAACGAGGAGAAGTCAATGGGAGAAGGCAAGAGAGAGACCTGGTCTCAGCTTTCCAGCCCCCAGGCACTCCTCTGTGGCAGCCTGGGAGCACAAGCAGCGCTCACACCACGAAAGCAACACCTCTGCCAAGGACCAGGGGACCTCAGCACCCACAGCTCTAACTCTGCCAGATCCCCCAGACTCTCAAGCGTTGCCACCTCTTGGGCGCTGTGATCCCTAACTCTGGTTCCTGGCAACAAACCTCTTCTCAGGAACACGAGACTGGGGAAGAAACAGGTCTGGAAGAGAGAGACTCTTTGGCCAGCCTGCAACAAATCATCCTCAGGACAGAGACGCAGAGTCCCAAGTGCCCGCCATGGGCTGCACCATTTCTGGGCCAAGTAGGTTCTGGCCCACCCACGGACCCTCCCAGGCTGCCCAGGGCAAGACAACAGCCAACCAGCACAAAAACAGCCACTTGCTCTTTCCAGCCTCCACACTGCCCCATTCCCTCAGAAATCCCCCTCTGGCAGCCTCGCTGGACTACCTCACAAGGTCTCAAGGCCACCTATCACCCCTCCACCTTCTCCCCAGGCAGGTACCAGCCCTCCTTGAGCATCCAGCCACAGCCACCCGGGGACACAAGGAGTTCTGCCTGGCTCCAGCCACCCCTCGGCGCCCGCAGGACACACGGCGGTCACTCACTCTCGTCGGGGTTGGGCGAAGCGAGGATGGCGCTGTGCTTCCTCTTCACCTCCTCCACGTTCTCCGAAATTTTGTCGATGAACCCTCGAATTTCTTCCACCTGTGGAGGCAGGCAGCAAGACAAGGTGGTCTGTCACAGACCTGGATTTTTGGAAAGTTGAGGGATTATCGAGCCCTATCCCAAAGCAACCGTGACATGTCTGAACCATCCTCCTGGATGAATATTTTCCAGCTGGCAACTACAGGACCACTGAGGAATCAGGCCTTTGCCATCCCAGCAGCCAGCTCTGCAGTCACAGTGGTGTGATGCAGACTGTATGTCCTGTATCCTTTGTGATGCACTGAAAAACTTTTGGGATTTACACAAATCGGCATCAGATCTGATTCCCAGACTCTGTCCCTCTGCCAGAACGCTGTTGAGGCTGCACAAGGTGGGGATGGCTCAGTCCCCCATTGCTCTTTGCTCCAGGGGCTGAGAAGCCCAGTTTGTTCCTCACCCCCCAGCCCAGGGAAGCGATGTTTTCCAGCAAATCCATGCTGGCATCTTCCCTGTACTTCTGTACTTCAGGGAGACACCGGCATCGCCATGAGGGGAAACCTCTCCTGTGCTCTCTGCCTGCCACGCTCCCCACCCTCCACCTCTGCCTTCTCCTTCGGCTCACACCACCCCTTGGCTCATCTTGCTCCACCTGCACATCAGATTTCTCCCAGTCCCCACTCCACTGCCTGCACAGATCCACTTTAACACCCCCCACACACATGCCATGCTAAGGGTGTGCTAAAAATCCGCATGCAGATCTTACAGCCACCCACATGCCAGAACACAACCTCTTGTTTGGGAATGGGAGGCACAAAATTAAATCAGTCCCATGCTCCACAGAGGTGCTCTGGGGAGAGGACCAAGAGCCGGGTGTGAGGTTCCCTGCCCCCATCACCTGGGCGTGCTGCCCTGGTGAGCTCTGGAGGAGCAGGGGGAGCAGGAAAGCATCCATAGGGTCAGGTGAGCCCACCACAGCATGAGGTCTGCAGGGAAGCCTGGTTCCTGATGTTCAGCATGCAGAGCACAACCTCCAAGGACCTCGAGCATCACCTGGGAAGCACCAGCCAGGGCAGGACTCTCATCCCAAGTGCTGCTCACTGCCAGCGGTGGGAGCCTGGACCACCGCCCCACAACCCACTCTGGCACCAGCAGAAAGGTCTGAACCAGCTTCAGAGCTGCAGTGGAGGAACAAACGTCTCACCTGCTCAAAGAACTCGTCCATGAAGCGATCCCGGTCCACGCTGACGGTGACTTCATCATCATCGTCACTGTCCTTCGCCTGCAGCGCACGGAGAGAGAGAGGCATCAACAGGTGCTTCCTCCAGAGCTCACAGCTCCATTTCAGGAGCTCCAAAGGGGCATCTTCCCCTTCTCCTTTGCTCACTTGCTCCCAGGGGCCGGGACAAACACCAGGGACACCCTGGGTACTGCCACACCGAGCACCAGGGACACTGAGAGAGCACAGGGTGAACAAATCCAGAAGTGAGGGAGAGCCAAAACGCCGTCAGCTGGTGCCCCATGGCACAGCCCCCACAGCGAGCACGGGACAGGGATAAGGACACCACTGCATCCACAGGGACCTGGAGCGGGAGCTTCATGGGCTCCCTCAGCCGTGTGTGAGCACAGGGATGGGGAACGCGAGGAATGCCACCACGGGAAACACCAGGGATGCTGCAGTGGGAAAGCACGAGGGATGTCGTGATGGGAAACACGAGGGATGCTGCGATTGGGAAAACACGAGGGATGCTGTGATGGGAAAACACAAGGGATGTTGCCATAGGAAACACAAGGAATGCTGCCACGGGAAAGCACGAGGGAAGCTGCCATGGAAAACGGGGGATGCTGCCATGGGAAAGCATGAGGGATGCTGCAATAGGCAAACCATGAGGGATGCCACAGTGGGAAAAACATGAGGGATGCTGTCACTGGAAAACACAAGGGATGCTGCCATGGAAAACATGAGGGATGCCACGATGGGAAAACATGAGGGATGCTGCCATGGGAAAACACGAGGGATGCTGTGATGGGAAAACACGAGGGATGCTGTCACTGGAAAACACAAGGGATGCTGCCATGGAAAACATGAGGGATGCCACGATGGGAAAACACGAGGGATGCTGCCATGGGAAAACGTGGGGGATTCTGCCATGGGAAAGCACAAGGGAAGCTGCAATGGGAGACAAGAGATGCTGAGATGGGGAAATATGAGGGATGCCATAATGGGAAAACATGAAAGATGCCATGATGGGAAAAACGAGGGATGCTGCCATGGGAAAACAGGAAGAATGCTGTGATGGGAAACAGGAGGGATGGTGCCACAGGGAAGCATGGCAGATGCTGCGACGGGAAACACAAGGAATGCTGCCACGGGAAAATAAAAGGAGTGCTGCAGAGTGCAGGAAAGGTGGGAGCGAACAGATAATACAGCAGAAGCAGTAAAGCCCCAGCAGGCAAATGAGGGGTTGTCCTTGTCTGCAGAAGCACGTGTGTCACTGTCACCAGAGCTGAAAACACCTCCTGTCCCAGCGAGGCGGGGGACGCCAGCTTGCAGGGGAAGGAAAAATTACAGTCCTCTGCATAAGGAGACATTTGAAAGATTATTATCCAAAGCAGCTACATGACGGAGGGAAATGGGAAATTAACAGGCTGGAAAAGTTCCTTCTTACTCCATCTTCACAAGAGAGACGTAGCACGTGGAACGGAGATTTAAGACAGGACTGTCTCTGCTCATCTCATAACGGCCCCACTTTCGCAGACAGTTACACGTCACCCCGTGGCCCCTCCGCACTTTGCAGAGAGGCAGCCACTACAGTCTGCAGAGAGATGGCTCTTACTTCGAAATAAGCCAACTGACACATCTATCCTTCCTCCCAAAATTGCCTTTTCACCCTACAGTGACTGATTTGGGCTCATCCAGAGGAGACCTCAGCTTTCAGCCTTGCCGCTGCTCGTGGCACCCTTTGCCTGGGTAACCCATCCACGCTTCTCCCATTCACGGTTATCCCCATTCATGCTTACCCAGAGCCCACATGATCCGAGTTGCCACTATTCCAGTGAAAATCTCACCCTGACAAGGGAAAGCAGGCACGTTGCTGCCCTTATCAACCACTCTGTGGTCACAGAAGACTGTCCCCTAAAGCCCAGAATTTAGAATTTGCCCATTTCAGGTACAGTACCCCAGCACGGCTGGGGCATGGCCAAGGCCACCAGCCTGGGAACAGGCTGGCACACTTAGAGTTTGATGGCCACCACTAAACCATGTCCCCAGGTGTCCCATCTACACATCTGCTAAATCCCTCCAGGGATGGGGATTCCACCACTGCCCTGGGCAGCTGTGCCAGGGCTGGACAACCCTTTCAGTATGAAATTCTCCCTAATATCCAACCTAAAGCTCCCCTGGAGCAACTTGAAGTTATTCTTTTTGTGCTGTCCCTTGTTCCCTGGGAGCAGAGCCCAAGTCCCCCCTGGCTCCACCCTCCTGTCAGGGAGTTGGAGAGAAGACCAGGTCCCCCCTGAGCCTCCTTTTCTCCAGGCTGAGCCCCCCCAGCTCCCTCAGCTGCTCCTCAGACTTGTGCTGCAGACCCTTCCCCAGCTCTGTTGACCTTCTCTGGACATGCTCCAGTACCTCAGCCTTTTTCTTGGAGTGAGGGGCCCAAATGGACCCCAGGATTCGAAGTGCCCCAGCAGTGCCCAGCACAGGGGAACAGTCCCTGCCCTGATCCCACTGGCCACACCAGTTCTGGTTCAAGCTGGGGCCATAAGGCCCCGCAGCAGACACTGCCCTTTGCATCAGGAAGAACACAGCTCCTTCCCTGAAGCTTTCTGCATTCAAAATTCAGCAGCAGCTTGCTCTCACACGAAGTCCACACCGTCTCTCCCACCTCCAGCTGTCACAACACAGCACTGAGAGCCAGACCACAGCTCGGCTCTGGGCAGAGCTGGATGCACAGACACATCCAACAGCCCCACACCTCCCCAGGGCCAGGTGCAGGATTTGGCTGTGGGCTCTGTTACACCCCTCCTGCACCCCAGTGCCACCGAACAGCCCTGTCCCTCCTCCTGTCCCCTGCCATCGCTGCTCCAGCCTCTCTCAAACCCATCTGAGCACAGTGACAGTTGTCACCCCCATTCCAGCCCTGCTGCCGACTGTGCCATTCCTTCAAGCCAGCAGCGAGCCTGGATGTAAGCTTGGGTCCACTTGGGGTCAACAACTGGGCCCAGAGCAACGCCTACACACGCTCCATTGCTCCTGGAGCATCCCAAGCATTCCCCCAGCACCCACAGCACGTGGGCAGCAGGGCTCACCATCGAGGAGGTCACAGAGCATCATCTCCTGAAGCTAGGAAGGATGTCTGCACGGATGGATTCTTGCCACAGGGATACAACTACCATCCATGTTCACATTCCAGTTTACACATCACTTGGAACCCCGCGTGGTTTGTGCTGTGCTTGACTTTAAGGATAGACTGCCTTTGGTGAAGGTGGGTGGTGCCCAGGGCCCACCAGATGGGCAGTTACAACCCAGACCCCCACCAACATCCCCGCAAGGACCTCAGACGATGCCAACAGATCCCCAGGACACACGTTGTGAGTGATGGAAGATGCAGTTGCCAACACAAACACTGCCCTGAACCCACCTGCCCTCAGGTCAGCGGATCCTTCTTCCCCCCACCCCGCTCAGCCTCTCCATGTCAGGGACAAGGCCATTCCCACCAGCACCCACAGATGGGGGGACACATGTCCTGCCAGCAGCCTCTGCCACCTCACCATGTGCCCAACAGGATGGTCATCTACAGGAAAGAGTCAAAGGAAAGCTGGTTGGGAGCACCCTGTGGAGATGGATCAGGAGACAGGACCCCACGGGCACTGGCAGCCCAGAAAGCCAAGTGTGTCCTGGGCTCATCCCAGTTGTGAGGGCAGCAGGGGAGCGAGGGGATGCTCCCACTCTGCTCTGCTCTCCTGAGAACCCCTGAGCTGCTTCCAGCTCTGGGGACCCAGCAAAAGACTGGTGTTAAACTGAGGGTGGGGTCAGGTTGGCCCATGAGGCTGGGGAGGCCCTGGTACAGGTTGCCCAGAGAAGCTGTGGCTGCCCCAGCCCTGGAAGCATCCAAGGCCAGGTTGGACAGGGCTTGGAGCAACCTGGGACAGTGAAAGGTGTCCCTGCCCATGGCAGGGGTGGTGGGACTGGATGATCTTTGAAGGTCCCTGCCAACCAAACCTCTCTGTGATCCCATAAAAGCCCCCTCCTAGGGCAAGCAAGGTGGGAAGCCTCTGCAGCCCTGTACAGAAAAACGCACCTCCAACACAACTTCCCCCAAGCCTATCCAGTTTTCCTTGCCATCATTCTGGCAGGATCTTGATTTGCCTAAATTCTGAGCCCGTTTCTGAAGCCTGTGAGGAAAGTAATCCCATGGTTAATTTTAAACACAGCCTTGTACTGTGACCACACAGGCCAGGGATGGGGAGCAGAGGAAGGGCAGCAGGACCCCACCTGCCAAGACACTCCTCTCCTTGTCATCTCTTGCCTGTCCCTTCCACAACCAAAACAGTCCTGGCTCATTGCCTGAAGGGTGCCACATCCCTACCTGGTCCCAACCCTGCTGCCCACAGGATAACGCCAGACTCAGAAATCCTGAAGCAAGGGGACCCTCCATGCAGGGAGGGGGTTTCTGCCAAAGCCACACACAGCCTGGTTGCAGGCACTCGTGGTTGAAGGCAGATCACCCCCAGGCACACAGGGGCTGACGGGCAGGCAGGGAGATGTTACTTAGGGCAGGGAGATGTTATTTAGGGTAGGCACTGGACAGGGGGAGCGGCACAAAGCCCAGCCGGGAGCCCCGAGAAGAGGAAATTACACGGATGGAGCCTGCTGGTCGGGAGGGCACATGTCACTTGTCACTCCGGGCTGGAGAAGGGCACCATCTGTCCAACCCACGTCACTGGAAACACCCTCGGTGCCACGTCGCCTCCGACCCCCCGGCGTCAGGCACATCACCAGGCCCCGCTGCCTCGATCCCCCAAGCTGAGGCAGCAGCTGAGGAGTGACCAGGACTGGAGGAGGAGACGCCACTGGGAGAGCTCATGGGATGCAGGGCACTGGAGGATCAGCTGCTCCCAGCATCTCCCACCACACCAGGGCTCGCTCCAGGCACGCTGCCAGCCCTCACAACTCTCGCCCCGGTCTTTAAGCGTCCCCCCATGCACTGCTGCCAAGGTAGGAACAGGACTAAAACGTTACAAAGGAAACCGCAAGCGTCCACACAGCCGACAGACAGCGTTTTGGCTTCGTGCACCCCCAGCTGTGAGCACCCCAGGTTTCCAAAGCCACATGGAAAGCTCCTGTCTCAGTCAAAACTACCCATGGGTGCTGCTCAGCATGAGCAGCAAGTAATTCCCAAGCCTGAACTTGCTTGCCAGTGACAGGTGAGGAGCATCACTCCCAACACTGGGCACAGGATCCTACCAGCGCCCCTCCACTCCTGCCTCAGGCACTGTCAGGCTGCACCAGGGATCCTGGGGCTCCAGGCTTTGCTCCCACGCAGGGTAGATGAGGATAACCCTTTTTTTCGTAAGGTTTTTATTCCTCCAGCCCACTGGAGGCCAAGCAGCGGGCACCATGCCGGCAGCAGGGACAGCTCTGGGAGCTGCTGCCTCCCCAGCGCCGCTGAGCACCGGGAGCAAGACAGGGAGGGCAGGTCAGGCAGAGCTCCTCCTGCAGCCTTGGGGCCTCGCAGAGTTCAAGGTGCCCTCCACAAGAGCTAAAATCCCAAGAGGAGGCAGAGTAGAGCTGTGATACCCGCCCTGACAAAGCGGAGCAGCGTGTGGGAAGACGTCCAGAGCCCCGGAGCATCCTGGCTCTGTGGGTTTTGCAACCAGCACACTGCTAATAAATGTATTACCGGGCAGATCACATCCCTGTGGTTCCAACCCGCCCCCTTCCCTTCGCAGGCACTTTCTGGACGAGGTAAAGCAGCCCAGACCACCCAAAAAGACTTCATGCCTGCTCTCCTCCGAACAGCAGAGGTGGCAGGGCGAGCTGTGCAGAGCACAACCAGGTCCCTGTCACCTCAGCAGTGGCCACACGCAGCCTTTGAGCTCCTGCCCTCTCCTGTCAGCACTGCAGATGAATTTCACCACGTCCAAATGCATCCACAGAGAGGGAGCAGGCCGCAGAGCCAGGGCAGAGGAGCAATGGGTTTGGCTACTGCCAGGCATATCTGCACCCAGGGGATCGTGCCAACCCCTGGCATATCCCTCTGCCAAGCCCTGCCAGCACCCTTATCCTAGGAAATATCTGTGCCCAAACAGGCAGTGAGCCCTCATCCACCTCTAGCAGCCCACAGGGCTGGGGGATTGACCCCCACAGGGCTGAGGGGCTCCCACTACGCCGCCTGCCAACCCCACCAGAGACAAGGCAAGCCTCACAAAAGCACAGTGGAAGGAAAAATCCACACCAGCTGCCACCCCCTTCTTAGGGACCATTCAGCGAAGCAAAGAAAGGCCTCATCCCCGCGCTGCGGGATGCTGCTCGCCGGCTCCGCTCCCAGGCTGCATCTGTTTGTTTTTATTTACGGACACCTCCGCGCTGCTCTGCCCAGCCGGAGAGATTCCAGCCATCTGGGCTTGACTCGCTTCGCAAAATGACGCCCTTTCCGTGCCGGAGAGCCGCGGGATGCACGGCTCAGGCTGCTCCTGGGACGTGCCTCCGAGCAGCCGGGGGTCGTGTCCCCGCACACAGCAGCACACGGGGGTCCCAGGCCCAACACCAGTTGCCTCGTTCCCCCTGTCCAAGCCCCCCCCGCCAGCCCAAGGCATCGCTGCCGGCACCGGGAGCTCTCCCGCGGCAGCTCCTTCCGACGCGCGGCTGCGCGGGGAAGGACGAGGTCAGAATAACTCAGCAGCGAGCGGCACAGACATCTCTTCTCAGCCATCTCACGGAGCCTACAGGACACGTAGGAGAGCGTATGGATGCCCAGATCCCTGGAAATGTCCCAGCCCGGCTGCGCGATGCTCAGCAGCACGAGGGCAGCTCGGCGCAGCCTCCCCTCAACCAGCCCCAAGGTCTCCCAGCCCCGCACCCTGGGGCTGCCCTGACCCCCAAACCTCAGGGTTTGCTGCAGGGGCCTGCAGCAGCCCAAACGCGCCCTTCCTCAGGAGTCCAGGGCTGAGGTCCTGCTCCAGAGGGTTTTCAGGGAGGCTGAGGACTGACAGAGGGTCCGCTCCTGAGAGAGAGCCCTGGAGAGCTGAACCACCTGACACCACGGTGTAAACCACCTACAGCCTCAGCCCTTTTTTGCAGACTCCATAGTACAGCTGTGCACCGCGACAAACCGGCCGTTCCACGGCTCACAGGCCCCAACTCAGCTATGCCCAATGCCAGTGCTAAATCCAGCTGGCAGGTGGTCACCAGTGGTGTTGCCCCGGGACCAATCCTGGAGCCACTCCTCTTTAGTGTCTTTATCAATGAAGTGGATGAGGGGATCGAGGGCACCCTCACACTGAGTTGGGCGGGATGTCGACCTACTGGAGGGCAGGAATGCTCTACAGAGGGATCTGAACAGGCTGGATCGATGGCCCAAGGCTGACTGCACAAGGTTCAGCAAGGGCAAGTGCCAGGTCCTGCACTTGAGACACAACAACCCCATGAATGCTCCAGGCTGGGGGCAGAGGGGCTAGAAAGCTGGGAAAGGACTGGGGGTGCTGGCTGACAGTGGCTGAACATAAGCCTTAAGTTACTCCAGGGAAGGTTTAAATTGGATATTGGGAAAACTTCTTCACTGAAAGGGCAGTCAGGCCCTGGCACAGTTGCCCAGGGCAGTGGAGGAGTCCCCATCTTTGCAGGGATTTAACAGACACGTAGATGTGGCACTTCGGGACATGGGTCAGTGGTGGCCCTGGCACCACTGGGGGAACAGTTGGATCTTAGAGGGCTTTTCCAACCTGAAACTCTCAATTACTCTTATATTCACCAAAACCAGCCCATACTTCCCGCTGACAACTTTTTTATGAATAAAAGTCCAAGGTACAAATGACTTCAGCATTCAGCGACATCTGCATGAGTCAGGAGGTGTTTCCAATTTCCAGCACTGGCAGTGCAAGGGCAAACATGATTTCCAAGAGTTTTGTCCTTAGGTGTTGGCTTTCACTGCTGCAGAATCACATTCACAGGCTTTGGCACAAAGCCCAACCTTTTAATCAGAGCCCTGGTCACTCTTAAACTCAGTTTTAGAAGCAAGCAGGTAAAATTCCACTAAGCTCTGATGAACAAGTGGCAGAGGTGACAGAGGTGCCACCAATCCCAGAGAGGGCAACGAGCTGAACTCACTGACCTCCTCCTGTAGCTCTGGAATGTGGACAGCACCTCGGACAGCTCCCAGAGCCGCGTCACCAGGATCCACACATGAAAATAAAGGGAGTCTGTAAAATGGTAATCCTTGAAACCCCGCTGCACCACCTACAAAGAGGCACTCATGGAATGTGTTGGTCTGGAAGGGTCCTCCAAGGATCCTCCAGTCCAACCCCCCACCACGGGCAGGGACACCTTCCACCAGGCCAAGTTGCTCACACGGTCACGGACGCTCGGAGATGGGAACGACACTTCCTCGGTGCTCTTGCCCAGACCCTGTAAAAGAACCTCAGCACCACCCAGGTGGGACACCGATACTCCAGAAGGCAAACAGCCTCTGGAAAACCAAAACTAACAGTTGCTTCATGCACAAACCCCAAGTCTGACAGGAACAGAAGGAAGACCAGCAATGGCAGATAAAAAGAGTTCATATTAGCAAACCAGCAGCACAGAGCACAGTAGGAGTGCTGCAGGATGGAAGTGGCCACAGTAGCAGTTGAAAACTCACAGGACAACCTGAGCAGAATACTTTATTTTTATTTTTTAGTTAGTTCCCATGAAAAGAAACCTGGGTCTGTAAGTATCCATCCACTAGAATCTCGAACACTGCACTGTCAACAGAAAGCTCAGTCTCATCCCACAAATTTCAACACTGTGTGGCCAGGTCTGTCCCCTGCTCCTGAGGTGGATGCCCAGGTGCCAGCAGCAGGGAGGAGGAACCTTCTCCAGCAGAAGGACAACACTGGCCTAAGAGCAAGTGAACACAACTGGTGCAGGAGATTTGGAATTTTACAACCCAGCCAGGATCCAGTCTAGTGGAAGATGTCCTAGCCCATGGCAATGGGGTTGGATGACACGGTCTTTGAAGGCCCCTTGGTGACCGAGGGGAAGCTTTTCCTTATCCTGAGCTCTCCACAGCTGCTGCAGCAGAAGGACTTCCCATTCTCCTCTGGATGCCTCCAAGGACACTTTTTGGCCAACGGATGTCTTGGGCTCCACTTACTACTTCCAGCACTCCTGCAAAAGGTGATGGAGGAAGAGACTCTCCTGCCAGGGGACAGTGGCTGCACTGCCATGGGAAATACTCTGCCATGGGAAAACAGAGCATCACTGAAGAAGGCTGCAAGTTGCTTCAGGATATCTCTCATGTGGGACCTGAGCACTCAGAGGTCTGTCTGCTGTGGCTGCCCCATCCCTGGAAGTGTTCAAGGCCAGGCTGGATGGGGCACAGAGCAATCTGGGCTAGTGGAAGGCGTCCCTGACCATGGCAGGGCACTGGAACAAGATGATCTTTGAATGGTCTTTCCAACCCAAACCACTCTGTGAACCCATGACCCACTCTGACACACCACAGCCTGCAGCTGGCTCACAGACAAAACTCTGCTCCCTGGTTTGGGGGGCAAGGCAGCACCCACATTTCCAACACCTGCCCTGTCCCTGGCCACTGCAGACGGAGGCTCAGGCAGCCCGTGGCACATCGCCCCTGCCCTCTCCCCTTCTTCCAGCTCAGCAGAACTTTCTACTCCTCGTGCTTCCAGAGTTGCCTCATTTCATATTTTTTCTAAGCAGAGACAGCCCTGCTGGCTTGCTGCCTGGTCTGGTCCTGACACAGCATCGCTCCGGCTCCGTTTCCCGTGCCGTCCTCCGCTCGCCTTCCCCTCCCCACACATCTCCTGTAGGATCATCCGCGGTCCAAGGACACCCAGCTGTCCCCTGATGCAGGTGTGCTCAGGTCACCTGGAGCCAGGACAACACCGCACACTCTGTCTTCCTGGGTCTTCCACTCGGGCTCCCTCACCTCCTTTTTGCTAATATACGTAATTTTCTGGAAGTAGCAATTTATCACAGTACTTAGCTTAATGAGCCTTACTGTACATGTTCTGCCTGTAGTGATAATTTTGCATATTTCCGGAGAAATCTTGTTAACGGGGAGATACATGGCAAAACAAACATTTGTACAGTTCCCAAGCCGCTCACACACAAAGACACCGCGATTAAAACAACGGGAACGAGACGGAGCCCCTTTGGCTCCAGCCCCCTCAGACATCCAGCGTGCAGCCAACGCCTCACGATGCACTTACCCCTCCCATCACTCTTTGGTGCCCACAGATTGGCACCAGGTCTCAGGGGGCCAAGAGTATCCCTGCGTTGACGTTGACTTCAGTGGGATCACCAAATCCCCACGCACCAGACCTGAGGCTCCCCAGCACACACCAAGGGACCCCCGGGCTCAGTGTCCCCTCTGAGGTCTGTCTGTCCCCCAAACTCCCATCCATCATCACCCTGCCAGTCCCATCCTTGGGCTGGGGACATGACACACCACCCAGAGGCTGGGCTTTGCCTGCTGCCATGCTTAATGCACGTCAAAGGGTTTTCCCAAATTTTGGCTTGCCCTACCGCAGCGTGTGCCTGCAGCTGCAAACCATGTCCCTGTGGCACAGGGACACCCAGGACCCCACAAGCGCTAGGGAGCACAGGAGCATCTCCCATGAGAGCACGCAGGGCCCATCTACACCCCCCCTCCGTCACCACCCTCCGTGCCTGCCTGACACCCCCAGGAGTGAGGACTCACCGGTGTCTCACCCCATCCCGCCCCACAGCCCCAGGGAGGCAGACAAAGCAACTTCCCTGCCCTGGAGCCCCGTGGAACGGGCCACGCTCCGAAGGCAGCCACGGTGCATGACCTGCCACGGCACCTCTGCTCCTCCCAGCCCCAAAAACCGAGCGCTGGAGCCTCGCTGCCCAGCCTGCCGAGCCCAGGCGGCGCGGGCTGCGGACACACCACACCGAGCCACCGGCTGTCACCCGGCACGTGACGGCCCCACGCCCGGCCGGGGGGCACCGAGAGCAGCTGAATTATTTACGTGACCCTTGTGGTTGAGCAGGAGAGCTCGGAAGCACGTAGGGCAACCGAGAGGGTTAAGAAAGGGAAGGAAGACGGAGTTTAAACAAGGAAATACAGCCCTATGTCCGCAAGGTCTGTAGGGTTTTCTGCTGCGGGGATGCAGGGGGCGGGTCTGGGAGAGATGGGGACAGACAAGACCCGACTTCTGCAAACAGCAACTGTGGTTGACTTCACATATGTGTCCCTGGGAGAGAAAGCCCCAGTGGGAGCAGCACGGAATTAACGGGAATGGGTGGAGTGAGGTCTGGCTGTGGGTCGCAGGGCACTGCTGAGGATCTCACTGCCGCAGGAGGGGACAGGGTGGACCCACGGAGCTGGACCTGGAGCCCACCTCGCTTCCTCTCTGCTTTTATTTTTAACACCCACCTCCCACAACTGCCACAGGCAGGAGCTTGGAGCAGGGACGTGGCTGGCAGGAGCTGGGGAGGGCAGTGTCATGGCACACACACATGGGCATCGCTGCAGAAAGGCACCCAAAACCAGCTGCTGGAGAGGAGTGATGGGCTCAGGAGGAAAGGGCCCCAGAGAAAGGTGTCTCTACCCATGGTTGGGGGGTTGGAATTGTATGGTTTCTTCTAACCCAAACCACTCCACGATCCTATGACACTGGCACATTTCCCTCACTTCCCCCGGCCCTCAAAACATCATTCATAATTATTTTACCACTTGGACCTGTGTCACGCCCTGGAAATCCCAATGTCTCATCCAAACTGAGCTGCCACCTCCCTGGCAGGACGGAGCAGCATGGGACCCTCAGAGTCCTGCACACACACACCATGTCATCAGGGTTGCTTTTGGGGGTGTTGGGGAAGGGGACCAGCTCCAGCCCCGCTCCAGACGGGCAGGAAAGACCACCCACGGCCACAGCTGTGGCACCTACACAGGAGCAGCTGTGAGCAAAGCTCTGCTCAGCCTCGTCCCAGGCATCCTGCACGGCCCATCCTCAGCTGCTCTCCTCCACAAGAGGACATGTTTCAGCCATAAGCTAAATTTCCTGTCCCTGGTTCAGAGCAGGCCTGGGGACACTATCCCCACCAAGGGCACTGGGTAAGCTCCAGTGAGTCTGATCCCAACCGGAGCCTGAAGGTTCAGAAAAGAGCTGGGATTAGCATTTTGAATTTCAAGTACCATTTTAAAAATCCCATTAAGACATGGAGCTCTTGTTCTGCACAGCGGTGACCGCCCTGCATCCCCTCCTCTGCTCCAACAATGCCACCTCTTTTTATATTAATCCTCCTTTTTTATCATCCCTGGCAGAATTTAGACACTGCATTAATACAGGAAGAAGCGGACCAGGCTATTAATGAGGCAGCACAGAGAAAACAAGCCCAAACGCTCCTGACTCTCTGTCCACTGCAGCATCTCGCTCCTCCCTGGTGCCCGCCACCACGGAGGCTGTAAATCCACGCTGCCCACACGCTGCCCCGCTCCCTGCAGCTCTGCCAGGGGAGCACCCACTCAGATCCGGGGCATCCGGATGCTGGAAAGCAGACCTCCATCCCCAGGAGCCCCCCGGGAAAGATGCTGCTCCCTCAGCACGAGGCTGATGAATAAGGAGCAGCAGCAGGAGTGAGGCGAAAACACATTTTATTTTTCTTAAGGCGTATTTAAAGG
Organism: Oxyruncus cristatus; assembly: GCA_013399855.1. Classification (NCBI taxonomy): domain Eukaryota; kingdom Metazoa; phylum Chordata; class Aves; order Passeriformes; family Cotingidae; genus Oxyruncus; species Oxyruncus cristatus. The sequence goes on from VXAY01007072.1 coordinate 108,880, forward strand.
AACGGAGAGATTTTAAAATACACCATGGCATCACTTCTCAGCCAGCACTGGCTGCCAAGAGGACATTCACGAGGCTGGTTTTTACTATTATTATTAAAAAGCCTATTTTCCAATCCCATTTCACAGCCTGCGCTGGTGGTGGAGACAGAGCCCCATGTTTGGGTGCTTTCCAGGCAGAGCCGGGGTGGGGGGGGGGCAGCTGTTCTTTATATAGCCCCTTCCTCCTCCGGCATCCACAGCCACCCCAGGGCATCCACAGTCACCCCTCGGCATCCAGAGCTGCCCAGTCACCCCGGCAGGCACCCCATTACCCCCAACAGCCACCCCCCCCCCCCGGTCCCTTGCTGGCGACAGCCCAGCTCCATCCTCCTGCTCCCCTCCGAGCCAAACTCCCGTCCGAGCGATCCCGGTGGGATCCCTGCGGGACAGCCAGCCTGACCACCCGCAGGCGTCCCCACTGCCCCCCGCCGCACGGCGTGGTCCC
>VXAY01007072.1:110931-132481 GCA_013399855.1 Oxyruncus cristatus
CGGGGAGGGCACAGCTGCGGGGTCGCACCCGAGGGGACCTGGCACTTGGGGGGAGTCTCGTTGTTGTGGGGGCGGGCGGAGGGGTAGTGCCACACGTGGGGAGCCCGCAGAAGGAGGTCACGTCTGGGAGTAAATAACGTCGGGGGGATATCACAGCTGGGGAGGCCGCACCCGCGCGACATCACATCAGGGGGCTCTCAGGGTGCAGGAGGGGCGCACAGCAGGGCGGCCCCGAGAGCGGGTCGCCCCTGGGTGTCCCTGCGGCGGTGGCAGCGCCGGGGCTGGGAGTCCAACAGACACCACGGTTTGGGGGCACCAGCAGGAGGGGCTGGCCCTGACCCCCAGCCTGGGGACAGGCAGGGGGCGTTGGGGGACCACGCTGGGGACCCCAAACCCAGGTTTGCAGGGGGCAGCGGGGTGCCAGCAGGGCTCAAACAAACGCCTCCAGTTTGCTGCTTTTGGGGAAACTGGCAGTGTTGGGAGACACTTCGGTGCCCTCCCTTTCCCCGGGACAGGGAGGAGCGGGATCTCACACAGCCGGGGCCCGCAGGTTCCTGCAGGTCCTGGGGCCAGCGAATCCAGCCGCGGGGCCACTGGTCGCAGCTCTGGCAGCCCGGCACGTGTCCGGCATCCCTGGGGTGCCCAGTGCTTGGGTAACACCCGGTGCAGAGGCTGGGGGTCTCCCCCTAGGGTGTTGTGGCCAAACCCAACGCAGCTCACCCCTCACAGCCCCGCACTCAGCCCCGCTCACCCCTCACACAGCCCTGATCGCCCCGCACTGTCCCCCCAGTGTGACCCCGCCGGGGTGCGGGTCCCTCTCTGGGACGTGGCGCCCCCTCGCGGTCCCCGCGGGGACGTGCGGGGTCGGACCCCGGTACCCCCGGGCCCCCTTCCCGCTCCTCCGGGGGAGCTCAGAGCGCCGGGACAGCCCCGCCGGGGTCCACCAGAGCCGCCCCAGCGTTCCCGTGTTGTACCACGCGTGCTTTTTTCCCCTGAATTGCTAGAATCCATGCCTTTCCCACCTTTTCTCCCTCTCTAAAACATCCCGTAATAAACTCTGTGCAGTCCTCTGCATCCCAAATGTGTTCCCTGCTCCCAGACAGCCGTAGCTCCTCTTTCTCCAGCGGGTGCCTTCACAGCAGGGCCCTGGGCTGGGTCTCTGCCCGGACAGGGTGACACTTCCTCGCGTCCCTCCACACTCACCCTTCCCCAAGGCAGGTGAGAAGGATGAAGCCTTCCAGACCCAGCTCTCCGCCCTCACCTCTCACCAGAGCCAGGACACCACACTCTGGCTGTCCCAGCTGAGACTGGGGATGGGTCTGACCGTGCTTTTTTCCATCACCACGCTGGAGCACCTTCCCCGTGAGCAAACAGCTCATCCTGCCTGTGCCCCCACACTCGGCTCCCTCCACGCTGCCACAGCTCAGCACACCGGGTGGATCTCCAGTACCAACCTGGGACTGCCAGAGCAGGGACCCTCCAGCAGGACAGGTCAGCACCCTTCTCCATACAGGACCTCGAGCAGGACCACCCCACCCCCACCTGAAGGACCCTTTTAGCCAAATCCCTTCGAGAGGCTCCCAAATAAACATTTTCCTCCTCTCCTAAACTTCATGGAGTACCACGAAAGGCAGCGTTCCCACTTTGCAAGCGTCCTGCCTGCTACACAACGCCCTTTCCTACTTCCAGTCCCAACAGCTTCCCACCTCCCAGGGAGGGTGCAGGTCCCCTCCGTGCTGGGTGCCACCTCAGGGAGCTCTGCTGTGTGGCAGAGGCTGAGACCAGGGACAGAGCAGCTTCTGGCACCAAGAACCGTGACACGGCTGGGGGTGAGCCCCCCCCAGGGAGCCCTGGGGACACGGGGGCTCACGGTGGGGGGCAGGGGGGGTCAGACAGCTCCTCACCCGTGCTGTGAGCAACGGGGGCTGCAAATGCAGGGAGCCAGAGGCACAGCTCGCTGGAACAGTGCCTGCAGCACTCAGCGTATTGACGGGCTTTCAGGTGAGTCAGGCAGCCCAAAATGCAGCAGAGAAACCTGAGGACACGTGAGGAATTACAGAGGTGTTTTGAGCAGAGGCTGCAGGAGGATGGCTGGTGCAGCTGCGGTGGATCCAAGATCGATCCTGCCATTCCTGAGGACTTCCATCGGACCACGACTGTCGGTGGAAGAAAGAGCTCAGACACGCACAACAGGGTGCAGAATGAACCCTCACCAGAAACACAGAGAAAAGCAAGGGCTTGGCTCGGAGTGAGGCTGACAGTGTGGACACAATGGAAATCCAGAGCTCAGCCCCGAGCGGGGGCTGCAAGACCTGCAGCTTGGCTGCAGCTCAGAAACCACCTGAAGCTGCTCATTCATTCATTTTGCAGCCACTGCTGTCACTCCAGGGACACTATTGCCTTTGGAGGCAGAGGACAGAGATCCTGGAGCAGCTGCCAGAAGCAATTTGTCGAGGAATAGACTGGAAAGCTGTTCAGGGAGGGACAGACTGGAGCCGCTGAGCACAGCAGCGCTGGGGAAGCCAGGGAGGAGTTCTCGCTGCCAAGAACAGAGGCCAAGTCCTGTGGCAAGGGAGAGACAGGATCTCAGAGGCAAGGCAGGGAGGAGGCTCACCCCAGCACCCCACTGCCTGTGCCCACAGGGATGTGCCAGGGAGGGTGGGAGAAGCACAGGGAATGGCCCTCTATGACCATAGTCAGAAGCGGATCCAGCTGGAAGTTGCCTCTTCCTGCACGAGGGGAGCAGGGATGATGCCAGTGGCGATTGCTCCAAATGCTTGTCTCCATGCCAACAGCCATTAAAAAGTTGCTTTTGGACAGCTAACATAGGCTGCAATCCCTCGTGCCCAAGGACAGGAGGATACTGTGCCATGGCTTTTCTGAGGACAGGACTCCTGTCCCCACTCTGGGGCCAGTTCACATCAGGGAACAGGGAGATGACATTGGGAGGAAGGAGAACCACACCACAACCTGCAGAGGTTGAGGCAAGACACCCACAAAGGCATTGGACTGGGATGGAAAGTATAGAAAATCTGTGCCCCGGGGGCCTGGGCTGGCTGAAAAAGTCAAAATGGGACAGGAGAAGGGAAAGGAAGGAGAAGGAGAGGTGACCAAGGGGAAGAGGGAGGCAATGCAGTCCTTTGGAGCACATCTATGGTGGAAAAAGTTGGACATGGCAAGGGCTCAGTGTTTGCAGCAGCAGCGGGAAACAGTGGCCTCCGTCCGGTCTCTCATTCCCAATGACATGTCCAGAGCTGCAAGAGCATCGTGGTGCTCACAAGGACATGAGCAGAGGGAACAAGATCTCCCAGGCAGTGGCAGTGTGGGACGGGAACCCCTCATAGAAACAATAACCACCTGGCAGGAATCACGGGCTCCCTCCTTCTCCTCACGCCTCCAGCAGCAGCCTGACAACAGGCACAAGCTGCCACTGCCAGTGCTCTGCACAGGAAAATAAAACATCTGACAGGGATGATCTGCAGTCTCTATCTTCATGGAAGGAACAGGTTGAAAAACAGTCACAGGGATGCCGCCTGAAGGAAAGCTGGGGACTAGACCTCAGTGCCCAGCTCAACCTTTCTGGCTTTCCGAGGTCACACTAAGTCACGGGAAACCCACCTTTCCCACCTTCCCAAAGGATGATCCTGCCATTCTCGGGTCTGGAAAGCTTGACACAACCTGGAATCACACACCTCCAAGACAAGTTTCACTTTCACACATTGTAGAAATCCTCCCAACTGTTGTGAAAGTCAGATGATTTTATTTTTAAGTACAAGAACTTGTGAATAAATTATAGCGAAGTCTGATTCCGTCAGTCCTTTCTGATTTTTTTTGTGTTACTCCAGAAAATGGTTTTGACAGATGAGAGAGAAAGGGAAGCACCTCCAGCCTACATGGCACTTGGGTGCACTTAAAAACCTGCTCGAACCAAAGCAGTGAGAGAAATTCAATCAAACCAAAGCAATCATTCCAGTGCAGGAACAGGGCACATGGACACTTATTTCTTGACTGATCCGATGAAGTGGGATTTTGCTCGGGTCAGCTCTGCTCTGCCTTGCATTGAAATACTGACATTAACTGCAGAGAACGTGGGCTGCACCTTGGGAGGACAATGAGCATTAATAAAATGGCAGCAGGGGGGTGAAAGGCAAAGAAACCCAGCGCTTCTTTTTGCTGCCAGGAGCCTTCCTCTGCTACTGCAACCCCGTGGCTAAAATTAAAATACATTGATCCAACAATCAGCCTCTGGTAGTCGTTTAAAAACGACCACTTAAAGCCCGTGCAGATAAAATACTCCTCTCACTCCCCACACACCAGGAAGAGGAAGGACAAATCCGCCTGGAGCTGCAGCTCCACTGTGGACACAGCCCTGTGTCCTTCCCCAACACCCCTCCTGATGTACATCCCAGCATACTTCCCAAGCACCCCTCCTGGTGCACGTTCCCAGGATCCTTCCCCAACACCCTTCCTGGTGCGCGTCCCAACATCCCGGCATCCTTCCCAAAGGAAGAATGCACCTCCTGGTGCACATCCCCAGTCCTGAGATGGGGCCAAGCCAAAGGAGCAAGGAGGTTTCCTAGCAAGTCCCTAGTTTGGAGTTATCACAGCCCAAATCTTCCTCGATGGAGAGCAATCCCATTCCTGCGGTCTGACTTTGGTGGGAAGCTGTTCCCGTCACGTGAATGACTCACCTCTAGGTTTTCTTCTTCTGTTACATTTTCACTGGAACTTCTAACGGATGCTGATTTGCACCACGGAGGCTCTGACAACTGCCCACAACCTTTCTATCCACCATTCCTACCATTCCCTTTTGCTTGCACAGCTCATTGAACGAGACCCCAGAAGACCTCGAGGGGCTTCGGGCCGGCTCCTGCCCCCATGAACCCACAGCACTGGAGAGGCTGCAGGACTCAGCCACAGACTGAGATGCCCATTCAGCTGGCAGTTCAGCTGGCACTCAAAAACCCATCACAGCTCCAGCGTGCCCAAAGGAAGCAGCAGACAAAGCCCCAGAGAAACCAGCTATGCTCCTGGAGCTGGTGTAGCCAGAGCTGGGGGGCTGCTGGCCACACACTGGGGCAGAGACCCCCAGGTCTCAGTCCTAGACCCACTCTGGGCCCCGCAAGAGTCTGCAGCGATGCCTGGCCTGTGCCTGCTGCAGGTTCCTCCTGCCCTCCAGCCTCCCTCCACCTTCAGTTCTGGGCTCCCCTGTCCCATTAACTCGTGCCCACCCATCCCAAGCTCTTGTGCACCCACAATAGTCCTTCCTCTCCCTTCTCCTGCCGAGTTTCCTTGCACGGGCACCCCTCTAGTGTAAACTGTAGGGACACTTCTGGGCAGGAAGCTCCTCATGGCTCCAGGGAGGGCACTGGGCTTCCCTCCTGCCTGTCCCCACAGCCATCTCCTATTCCATCTCCTGTTCCAGCTGTGCACACGTGGTGGATGCACAACCCCACTCCAGCCACAGAATCATAGAATCATGGAATGGTTTGGGTTAGAAGGGACCTTAAAGACCATCTAATTCCAATCCTCCTGCCATGGGCAGGGACACTTTCCACTAGCCCAGGTTGCTCCAAGCCCCGTCCAGCCTGACCTTGGACACTTCCAGGGATGGGGCAGCCACAGCGTCTCTGGGCAACCTGTGCCAGGGCCTCCCCACCCTCACACGGAACAGTTTCTTCCTAATATCCAATCTAAACCTACTCTCTGTCAGTGTGAAGCCATTTGCCCTTGTCCTGTCATTCCAGGCCCTTGTAAACAGTCTCTCTCCATTTTTCTTGTCTCCCTTCAGATACTGGAAGGCCACAATTAGGTCACCCCAGAGCCTTCTCTTCTCCAAGCTGAACAATCCCAATTCTCTCAGCCTCTCCTCACGCCAGAGGTGCTCCCATCCCTCTGATCATCTCCTGTTCCAGCTGTGCACACCTGGTGGATGCACCACCTCCCCTCCAGCCCGGCTCCCTCGGCAGGCTCAGAGCACAAATGCCAGTTGTGATTAAAAGATCAGTGACATTTCCATACATGTACATGTATATGGAAATTTGCTAGTCTAATTTATAAAAGGGCAAATTCAAAGAACATTTGCTGAAGGCTCTCTCCAAACCGGCTTTTACCAGCATCACTTTATTCTGTCAAGCCAAGGAGGCTGCAAGCACAAAGGTGAAGAACTGCGAACAATCTCTTACTCTGGAAGGATTGCTTGCTTGGTTCTAATAATTTTTAATTCCTAAATTTTCCTCTCTGGAGTTTCTACAAGATTTTACACTATTCAGAGTTTTAAGTAGCGAAATAATACCATTATGCAAATCTTACTGCATCTCTGTGTAACCCTAACACTCAATACACCAAATCCTGCCATGTAACTGTGCTGGGCAACGAGTCAGGAACCTGATCTCACCAAAAAATTCCACCTAACAGGATCTGCCATCGGCACCATCTCAGTCAGAAAGGTGGTTTTTTGCCTTATTGATAAAAAAAATTTTCTCTTAACCTTTTAACTCCACCCTGAGAAGGGTCTCAGAGAGATGAACTTCAGCTATTGGTGATAAGCACCACAAACACATCCAGAAGGAAATTAAGCTTTGCATGTGATAAACACACTAGGCCATGACGTGAATGATGATTAAAATAAAGGGATCGGGAGTGTTACGTGCTCACTAAATGCTTTTCATCCTGGGTCAGTCGTTACAGGCCATGAGAGAACACACACAGCTCAGTTCTGCTGCTCCAGCTCCAGGTGGTGCCTCCACGGCCACCAGACACATCCCCCAGCTCCAGGCTGAGGACACTGCTCTGCCACAAAGGCCACACACTTCCAGCACATCCTGGCAGCCTCCTCCATCCAAAGGAGGCGCAGAAGGCAAGGAAAGCGAACAAAAATCCCCTTATAATTGAAATTGCCAGACTCAAGCTGCCAGACAGACTGAGGAATTACAACAAAGGTCAAGAAGAAACAAATTCTGACTCCTTTTTGGAGTTTGTTCTCCCAGTGAAGGCTGGGGCAAGCTCAAAATGGCAGGAAGGGGGTGAGGAAGACAGCGGAGCACCAGGGAGGAGTGGGGATGTTCTAAGAACAACACACATGGCTGCAACCACAAGTCTCACATTCCCTGTGAAGGAGGAATGAGCAGAGCAAGAGAAGGATGGTCAATTCTTATTTGATATCATGCCTGTTGAGTCCTAAATTCACAGGCACATTCAGACCTGCACAGTCTCAGCCTGAGATTTTTCTTCCCATCATTTGTGTTTGGAACAGAGGAGAACACATGGAAATGTGACTGGTGCACAAACCAACACGGCACTGTCAGTCTGAAGGGAGCCTCGCTCCTCTGAACTTGAGACAGGAATAATAACAGGGGGGAAAAGTGAGAACAGAACAGAGGGAAGTGGGTACACACAAGCTTCCCCAGCAAGCACCACAGTGCTCTGCAATCAGAGAAGGAACAACGAAGCAGAGCTCAAATGAACAGCTCGGGCAGTTCAAAGTTCAGCTGCTGTGCAAATGTTATCACCTGCTCTCGCTGCCTGCAAACCTTCCAGCCCCAGCCAAAGCCCTGTGATGAACTAAGGGGAACGTGTGTGTTTCCAGTTGTATTCCTGAGCAAAGAATCCTCCTGCTCATCACTGCAGAGCCAGAACTCACGGGCACACACAAGGAAATGCAGAATGTAACCCTTTTGTCCAGTTCTCCATCCATCAAATGTCCTTCCTTTGCTTTCATTTCATATATTCCATGTGGAATAAAGCTCTCTCTCTAGGAATGAATCAGTCTTAAGGCAGAGGTGGATGAATTCATTTTACTACTGATTGCCCTATACACAACATCTAACAATTATCAGCACTTCTCAAGAAGTTATCTGCTCATTTCATTAGTATCAAACAGCATCCTTTCACATCACCCTCTTCTTTAAGAAGAAAACTAAATTTACCAAGTCATGTCAATTTTTCTCATTATTCACTACTCAATCCCTGAAAAGGGTGTTACAGGGTTCACAGGTCCCCCGTCAGTCAGTATTTCACTCTGCTCAGCAGAAATGGGAACAACTGGCTGTATTGTTACAGCCTGGTAACAAAGGGCCTTGAAAGAAATGTGCTCCTTCCACAGGTACCTGTGGAAATGCGAAGATTCTGGGTCTGGAGGTGCTACAGACTCCTTCCCCCACCCAGGGAAAACAACAAAGGAATGGCTTCTGAAGCTTCCAGGCCCCGTGACTCCTGCTGAGGGATGGGACCTCGTGTTGCAGGGAGGATGCTGAGAGCTCCAGGCAGCGGAGGCGACGCTCACAGGTCCTGTGTCTGGGGCACGGAGGAGGCAGAAGGGCTGATGAGATCCTGAGGAAGGCTCTCCCGTGCTTCCTGCATCCGGCGCCGTGCCCGCTGGAAGGCCTCTAAAACACAGAGGTGACAGCAGGACAGAATGCATCAGGCAGCCTCAGGGAAGGGCAGGGATGTGTCAGCTCTCCTGGTGCAGGAGTCCCACTTCCTATGACTACGTAAAAGCACCTGGCCCATGCTGCCCCCTGTTTTCCAGCACTGTCTTGGCTCTGTGCACAGCAGAATCAGGGACAGGGCCAGTGCCTCAGTGCCACCAGCTGTGCTCAGTCCCAAGCAAGACTGGGCAGCCCAGTCTGTGCCCTCACACAGTGGTTATCCCTCCTGCCTGCTCAGAGCTGATGCCTCCTGAAGTTTCCAGCTTAGAGCAGAATATTAAACCTCTGCCATGCACTCTGAGAGCTCACAGGGAGGGGAATTACCCCCACAGTAATGGATTCTCCTGAAATATCCTGCCCACTCTGTGAAAAGGGGGGCACAAGTGAGCCAAAGTGAGGAGGACACTGAAGGCCCTACCCAGAACGTTGTAGACAGAGCTCTGCTGGCTGAAGCCTCCCAGGCGGTCCAGAACACTCTGCATGCGCTGCCTCAGGGCACTGCCCTCCAGGAAGGCTCTGCACAGAAGCACAGCAGGGTGAGGTCAGGGCTGCCAGCACCAGCACAAGAGATGGAGCTCCTGGAGCTCCCTTTGCTGCACTTACCTGGACTGCTGCAGGCAGTACAGCCGGAACGTGACGCTCCCCGTGGTCTCCGTCCGGAAACCAAAGCGGCTCAGGCGCTTTCCCTGCAGGGATGGCACAGGTTAGAGCAACCCCACAATGCAAACAGGAGCACAAAACTCCTGTGGACACAATCTCTCCCTTCCCTGGGAGGTCAGAAAGAAGGGCAGATCGTTGCAGGCCCTGCTGAGGGCAGGACCTAAACACTTGCAAGCCAACAGTGCAGGGCTGGGGGAAGGTTTCAAGAACTGTATCAGGGCTTGTTCTCACACAAAGCTGGCACTAAACATCACCTTGCTCAGGTACCTCTGCAGCTTTCTTAAGACCATAAAGTTTCTGCCTGTCCATTGGCTTCTCACTTCAGGGAGCTGCTCCAGGCACAGTACAGCCCAGATTCCTCACAGAAACCCAGCAGGAGTCTATAGCTGGTACTAAATGCTGAACTGACACTTTGCAGACAGGGGTAAGCCAAAGCTTTGGTCCGTGTTCCCCCACTTCTCTAAGCTGCTCACCCCTCAGAAGGCACAGCTCTGCCTCAGCATTTGCCCATTCCTCTGTTCAGGACCACAAGTCTCACAGAGGAGACATTTCTTTAGTGAGAGGGACAGGACCACCACCTCATCCTTGTTCAGACCTGGCCCAGGCTGTCTACAGACACCTGAACCTGAGAGCATAATGTACCATTTCCCAGCAAGAGAACACCTTGGAAGCGCTCCCTGCAGCTGAGCCCACCTTGAAGGTCGATGGTACCCGGACATAGGTTAAGTCCTCCAGCTCAGGAGATCCCCCAATGAAAAACCTCCTCATCTCAGCCACTGTCCCCAGCTCCACAGGGCGCCAGGTAGGGATGGTGAGCACGTGGGAACCTGGGCCAGGACAAGAGGACAGCTTAGCTGCTGTTCAGAGCCACAGAGGGCTGACCCAAACCACAGCCGGCTGGAAATGGAACAACACTGCACAACAGTCTCAAAAATGTTCTACAAACATTTTCCACCATGAGTCAGCCCCTTCCAATCACACAGCCAGCGCTGAAAGTACTCCCTGCCCACCAGGAGCATCTCACAACACCCAGGTCACCCCCAAATCCCATGTGGGACACAGAGTGATGTGCAGTATCACCCCAGAGCTTCATCACACCACATTTTGTGATGGAACCACCAAAGGAGCAAGGACAGCAACACATGATGTGCCTCAGAAAAAAGGCAGGATGGTGCAGGGTGTATCACATCCTTCTCTGTTGCCCCACAGACACCCGATTACCCCCTTCAGTGCACTGAATCCCTTGGACCAGCTGAATTCATTCCTAAAAGAATCACTCAGCTCCTTCTCCCAGACAATCAAAACAGTGCCCCAAGGATGTTTTACCTGGAGATGCCGGCAGCACCAAGGACCCGTATCCTTCCACACGATACCTCTGCCAGAAATCCAGGGACAGGACCTCGAAGTAGAGAACAGGCCACTGAGGGAGACTGTCTGCAAGAAGAGGAGCAGGTCACAGCTTTGTGAAGCAGATTATCACTGAGAAAAAAAATGCTAAATGTCCAACTCCACAGTAGGAAGTCAAAGAATCAGAGAATCATTTAGGTTGGAAAAGACCTCCAAGATCAATCGAATCCAACCTGTGACCCATCCCCAGCCCAGAGCACCGAGTGCCACGTCCAGTCATTCCTTGGACACCTCCAGGGATGGGGACTCCATCACCTCCCTCTCCTTGAAGAAATTCTTCCTGATGTCCAACCTGACCCTCTCCTGGCACAGCTGGAGGCCGTTCCCTCTCCTCCTGTCCCTTGTTCCCTGGGAGCAGAGCCCGACCCCCCCCGGCTCCCCCCTCCTGTCAGGGAGTTGCAGAGCCAGAAGGTCCCCCCTGAGCCTCCTTTGCTCCAGGCTGAGCCCCCCCAGCTCCCTCAGCTGCTCCTCACATGACTTATGCTCCAGACCCTTCACCAGATCTGCTCCCTTCTCTGGACACAATCCAGCACCCTTTTACCACAGTCATTTTTGTATTTCTTCTACAAGGATTTATGGTTGATTATTTTCCCCTGTAAAAGCTGAACCCTCAGATTTGAGGATGAAAACAGAATTACTGATGTTAAAAATAAGGGAAAATTCTTTACCAGCAAGTCCAAACTGGGTTTTCAACTGTCTTTCAGCAGACAGGACAATCTTTCATGAATGATCTGATGCCAGCTAGGGGAACCTGTTTATCTCTGACCTTTCCCAACATTACTGGGAGATTATTAACGTGGATTCTCCTACAGCTCCTCCAAGCATTTCTTTTTTCCACAATCAAACAAGCTCACTTTGTTTCTTCTAGGTTGAAAATTCATCAGCGCAGGTTGAATACCCAAATCCAAACTGCACATTGGATTCAAGTGGCAAGGCATGCCACAGAGCTGTCCCTAGGAATTGCATCCACAGAGCAACGGGATTGGGGAGGAAGCAGCAGGAACAGGCAGCAGAGAAGCCCAGCTTAAAATAGAGCTGAAGTTTCAAAGTGACATGAACTACACAAGGATTACACAGGTCACTGAGCGTGTCTACAAACATAAGACTCAGCACAGGGTTTAAGCTGTGTACAAAAAGGCTGCCTGGTTCTCCTGCTGAAGCATCCCAGGAATGGCAACATAGCCCAGCACGGCCAGGTTTTGGGACAGACAAGCCAAGACCCAAGTGGTTTTGCAACTGGATAAAGCTGCCTGCAGCAGGACAACATCAATGGATCCATACAAATGCTAATGGATTCCTGGGCAGGGCAAACACAGGATGTGTCCAGGGGCTGTGTGGTGACAGGGTGAACCTTTGCTGAACCAGAAACATCTCCCTCTGTTCTTTCATCCCCAACGGGCCAGACAGCAGGATGGGTGCACTGGAGTCAAAGGATTTCAGAGTAACAAGGAAACACACCTTCATCTTCTAGGGTGTAAAACATCTCCACAGTGAAGGGGTAGCAAAAGTTTGCCACCTTATCCTGGAAAAGGAACAGGACAGAGATCAGATTCCTGGTCAAGAGAATTCATCACCAGCATTCCAAGGTGCATAGAGAGCAGGGAGAAAGGAACTAATGGTGGAAAGCAGGCAATGATGCCCAAACATGATCAGTCACATCCCACTGACAAACACCTGGCTGCAGGATGGACTTGGATAGACTCCCTAGTGCCACGTGGGTGGAAGAGTCTGTTAAAAATAATGGAAAGGGAGAATGAATAACACACCTCAAATGACAGCTCAGTCACTTGCATAACTACTGGACTGCCACAATCTCTACAGGAGCCAAGGAGAGTACCTCAAACAATGGTATTATTGAAATGTTGTACGGTAATTGGTTTAGTAATATGCAAACTAGATCATACAAAAGACATCAAAAAGCTGATAAAATTCAAATTTTCTAGGAGAGGAGCTGGAGACAGAACAGAAACAACTTCCCAGATAATTTTGGGAAATCAGGGTAGAGACTGTGTGCATTCCTGCCCCAGGCAAGCAGGAACAATGATTTGATAACTCAGAGCATTGGAGAACATAAAAATCAAAGCTCCAAAGGCAACCACTCATCCAGAAGGAAGAAAAAAGTGAGGTTTCAGAAACTGCTTTGGAGTAGTTTTATTTGATTTAGTTTTACTTGGACAGTAGCCCCCTGGAAAAATGGCAAGTGTAATTAGAACGAGGAGAATCCCAAACGTGCTCTGCTCTTGAAAGCAGCTATCAAGTCAGGACCTTTGCTGGTCCTTTGCTGCAGTTTGTTACACATGTTCCACTCCAGAGACTGCCTGTTCAAACTGCTCTGCAGGTGTGAAAGTGTCCTTACCCAGCCCACTTTCTTGGTGGTGCAGGTCTGTGTCACTCCCGAGAGCTGCTGGAATGGGGGGCTTGACCACTCTGGGGGGAAAGGAGAAGGTGAACACAGCGGTGAAGGACTGGGGTGAGACCAAACTCACAAACCAGAGCAGCTCAAAGGACAGCGTCAGTCCCCAGTGACTGGGGAAACAAGTAACGTCACCCACATGGAATTTCACAGAATCCCAGAATCGCTGAGGTTGGAAAAGACCTCCCAGGTCATCGAGTCCAACCTGTGCCCGATGCCCACCCTGTCCCCTAGCCCAGAGCACTGAGAGCCACGTCCAGTCCTTCCTTGGACACCTCCAGGGGTGGGGACTCCACCATCACCCTGGGCAGCCCCTTCCAGTGCCTGACCACCTTTTCCATGAAGAAATTCTTCCTAATATCCAACCTGAACCTCCTCTGGCACAATATGAGGCTGTTTCCTCTTGTCCTGTCCCTTGTTCCCTGGGAGCAGAGCCTGACCCCTTTGGTTCCCCCCTCCCGTCAGGGAGTTGCAGAGCCAGAAGGTCCCCCCTGAGCCTCTTTTTCTCCAGGCTGAGCCCCCCCAGCTCCCTCAGCCACTCCTCATACGACTTTTCCCTTGGCATGTCCCACCCTGTCCTGTTCCAGGCACTGGCTGCTGCTCAGAAACTGAACTCTCCACGAAAAGCACTAACTCATCCCAAGAGCAAGTAGACCCTCATCTACTTTGTAGTAGATCTTACCACATCTAAATGTACTGAGTAGCAAAAGTGGTCTCTCTTTAGACAAATATCCAGGTATAACCAGAGAGGGGAGCCAGAGCCAGAGCTCCAGGAGAACTAAACATGCAGCAGGATGTGCATGTCAGTGCTGGGAGCCTTATTTATCCATCAAAATGTAATATGTTGGTGTCAGCACAAAACAGGATGGGGAGCACTGAAATCAGACCAGGTCAGTGCTGTGATGGAGAGGACAGGAAGGCTGGTCTCTGCAGGACAAGGAATGAACTTTGGACAGATTGCTGACCAGCACCACCTCTGTGTCCCAGCCTGAGCTGGAAGTGATGAGAGCGGAAGATGCTACTTTCTCCCAGGTATGAGTTTAGTTCAAACAGTTGAGTTCTGCCATTCTAGCTTTGAAGAGCTCTGACTAGATCCCAACCCCAACATCAGCTTTTGCTGACTCCCAGCAGATATGGTCTGATGGATGAGCCAAAGCCTGTTTTATTCCTCAAACTGTTGTCATGTGGCTGGAAATGGGAATACTTACGGTTAGGAAGCTCCAGGAAGAAATGCACATAAAGGTTGTCATACTCGTAGCCTTGAGCTGAAACTGAGGAGAGAATGAACTTCAGCTGTTTGCTTCAACACAAACTCTTCCAGCACTTGCTGTAGACTTCTGGGAGAGCCAGCACCAATAATTTGTTACTGCTGGAAGCTGGGAAAAGCCAAGGTCTTCAACACAATAGGAGATGATCCTCAGAGAAGATTCCCTCTCCAGACTAGGCCTGTCCCCATATCACCAACCATATGAGGGAGGTCATGTTTAATTGGTTTCTTTGGGAAGTTAATAGAGATTATAGCAATCTGCTCTCCTTTTCTTGAGACCTAGCTCTTCCTAGAACAGCTGCAGCATTTGTAACCTGCAGCCTGTAAATGCCTCTCAAGGGCTTAGTCTGCAGAAATAGGGAGAAGGAAGTAAAGGATTCTAGGGATAGAATCACCTATTCTGGACCAGCCTATGATCCAAGAATCCTTAGACCTTTCATAGCCTCAGCCATCCCAGCACACCCATATCTGCCCCCATTTACTGTTTAGAATAAGGACTCACCTATTTCTCCGTTCACAAAAAGTCTCAGGGTACCAGGAAGAGGCTGAAAAAAGAAGCAGATAAACAAAATAAAAGAGCTCAGTGACCACTGGTGGAACAGCATCTCACACGGCTATTTCATGGATATCTGGACACAAATGACTTACTGTGCTGGCCAGGGATGAACAGTCCCTGTGGAGATTGGCTCTAAAGAGACCAAATCCCCAAAGTCCCAGATTGGAGGAGTTCACTGTTCCATAAATCAGTCTCTTACAGACTTCAAGATGGATGTAACGTGTAGTGAAAAGTCACTTGCAGAAATCACAGTCCTGTTTCTCCCATCATGTTCCTGCACTTACTCATGGTGGGGGAGCAGGGGGAAGCACAGGACAAGCTGAGACACTCAAAAAAGGTATTCCAAAGCTCACCTTTCACACTTTGTCAAACAAAACTTCAACAAAAAAAAGACTGCAGTTTGGGTAATTCAGTGAGAAGGGAAGCTATGCATGAGTCTGGGGGTGAGAGGGGCTGTTAACTTGCATAAAGCAGCACGTAAGGGTGTTTGACACTTGGAAAGTTAAAAGCAATCACTGCCCCAGAACGAAACAGTTTCTGGAGACTGCAGTGCAAGTGGCAGCCACGTGAGCCAGGTCAC
The DNA here is from genome assembly GCA_013399855.1 of Oxyruncus cristatus. NCBI lineage: Eukaryota > Metazoa > Chordata > Aves > Passeriformes > Cotingidae > Oxyruncus > Oxyruncus cristatus. Next base: position 126,244 of record VXAY01007072.1, read on the forward strand.
CAGTCCCCAGAGGCAGCAGAGGCTCCAGTCCCTGCCAGCAGCCTCTGGAACTCACCATTTCAAACTCTGAGCCCACGAGCCCGTTGAGGTAATCCCTGTGCCGACCGTAGAGCTGGAAACACACACAACAACAACAACAAAAAAGTGGGTTTGGATTACCTTGCTTGTTACTTACTGCAAAAATTGTAGCGGGTATCATTTAAACTCAACTTAAATTGCTGCCAGGCTTAGCACATGTGGGGTTTAATTGTTACAGCATGTAATGTAAGGATCTAACAGAACAAGGATGCATAACTGCTAACCCTGCACAGAACTTCAGTTTCAGAAAAGATCTTCTCAAAGGCCCATTTTTAAGGGATAAGAAACTCTGAAGAATCAGATCTTAAATGGCATCTTAAAAGTCAAAAGAAAGAGATCAGCATAGGGAAATCACAGTTTCCTTGGTGAGCACAAAAATAATAAGGGAATATACAAATGATAAACTAAAACATTAAGTACTTTATATTATAAACTATCACAGCCAAATAGGCAACTCAGAAAGATCAAGACATGAAATGATATCCCAATATCCTGGGACATTATGGGTAAGAAAAAATTATTCAATATACAGGCAGCAAGAGGAAGATCAAGGGAAGAGTCTGCCCACTACTCAAAATGGAAAGAAAAACACTGGCAGGTGACATTAGGAAGGCACAAATTTTGGCGGTTTCCTGCATCAGTTCTCACTCCATAGATCACTGCAGGCAGAGGCAGGACAAGTACAGACAAGGTGTCCATAAGGAGTAAGGCATGAAGCAGTCAGGGAGTATTTGTCAGAGTTCTAAAATTCCTGGGCATGATGAGGCTCCCTGCCAGTGACATTTTGTCACCTCAGGTGTGCACAGCACTAGCAGCTACATCTGCATGAGGGTCTGGGCTGCCTCTGTCACTCAGAACAGCGGCCGGTCCTTACATCTCTGAACATGCGCTGCTCCCGCTCCTCCTCCTCCGGCTGCACCTGGGCAGAGGCATTCTCGATGGTGTATTCCCACACCTCTCGCTTCTCTCCATCCAGCTCGATCCTGCAGAGCCCCCAGACACATGGGGAAAACTCCTCCATTATGCAGGGAATAGGCACCGGCATCGACAGGGCTCTCCTGACCCAGCACTGCCCCCTGACCCAGCAGTGTCCCCTCCACCAGGCCTCTGCAGCGAGACAAAGGCACTCACAGCCCTCTCCTCGTTCCCAAGGGCACTCACGGCCCTTTCCTTGCTCCCAAGTGCCTGCCAGCATCGTTCCCTCAAAAAGGGAGACTCGTTTGTGTCTGGCATATGCCTAATGTAATTTTACAAGGGGAGGTAGTGATAGGTCAAGGGGGAATGGCTTCACATGGACTGGGGGCAAGGGTTAGATATTGGAAGAAACTGTTCCCTGTGAGGGTTGTGAGGCCCTGGCACAGGATGCCCAGAGAAGCTGTGGCTGTCCCATCCCTGGAAGTGTCCAAGGTTAGGCTGGAACAAGCTGGTCTGGTGGAAGCTGGCCCTGGCCATGACAGGGGGTGGAATGGTATGATCCCTTCCAACCCAAACCATTCCATGATCCTATAACCTGCATCCCCGGGGACTGGCACCAAAGCCCCACAGTCACACATGTAGTGGCCCCAGGCACAAGCAGACAATAACCTTTTCTTAGAAATCTCTGGAATAAATATAAAAAATATCTCTCAATTTAAGGGCTGATCCCCTGCTTGAAGGGTGACCAGGAAACAGCCACTGCAGCCCCCACTACCAGTCCCAGGAGAGGTCCCAGCCCTGTCCCTCTCACCGGTAGGGTCCTTTTGTGCCAGTGAAATCAGGCTTCACTGTGATCACCCCATTGCCATCCACCTTGATCGTGCAAAGAACATGTTCATATTCTCTGTGACCTAGCCTAAAGGAAGAAATCAAGAAAACACAGTCTATACACAGAGAGCACAGCCACTCTCGTGCCCTGGAACAGCAGAGCTGGTAAAGGTACATGGAGATACAGAAGGGAACAAACACACACATACTTTCCTAGAAGCATTTTGGAGGGATACACTCAGCTACCTCCCAAATGAGGAAAGAAGCAGAAAGAAATTGCAGCCTGAGTTACTGAGCTCTTGGAAGGCTCTTCCCTCAACTAGTGAAAGAAACAGCAGATTTGAGTAAGGAGCAAAGATGTGTTTCCTTTCAGGAAAGTTAGATCAGTTCAGGATTTTACTTACTTCCCATAAGGTCCCAAGTCCCCCATGATGTACATGGTCTGGACAGGTGTGTTAATCACATGATTATTCTTTATAAATTCTTCTGAGGGTTCCCAGGTGATGATTTTCGACTTCAGAGAACTTGGCTCTCTGTGAACAACAGAACAGCACCAGTCACAGGTCGGCTCAGCAGCACCAACCCCCCCACCATGAGGAGTCTGGATTCCACGTGTGACACAGCTCAAGCCTCCCACTCCCACAGACCAGGCTGATCCACAGCTGGGCCACCAGCACCAGGAAACCTGCATGAGCAAGCTCTGGGCCCCAGTTTGCACTCACACTGGCCTACGGTCCTGTCTTCTCCTCCTCACATTGGCCATCCTCTCAGCCAGATATGATGGCACCTCATGATCCGAGTCAGTTACCTTCTGGCAGAGCTGCAGGAGAGAACACACAGGAACTACCTTAATTGTACTGGGACATCCTTCCCAAACACAGCTGTCCTCTTGGAGAAGAGAACAGGTATGTACACAGTCCCAGGCAAGCACAAACGTCTAAATGGCCGTAGAATTCCTTCACTGCTCTGGTGGCAAACTACAGCTCACTCCACCCTGCGAGCTACCTACAGAGCAGTGCTACAAAGCTGAGTCCCTCTGAGCTGTCCCAACCATCACTCTGAAAGAGGGGCATCCCACCCCGGGTCTGGGGCACCAGGTGAAGCTGCTTTGCAGCAGTGCTTTCTCCTGTACTCAGGATATCTGCCCGGCTTCTGCAGGGCCAAGAACCAACAAATGTTCCCTCTGCAGTAGGCCTGGAAGTTTTGAAGGACACTGAGTAACTAAGAGCTGGTACCTCCTCTAGGTTGGTGAATCGGTCATGGTCGGTGTAGGTGAAGATGCGACAGTTCTTCCGACCTCCGGCCTTCTCCAGTTTCCGGATCTCCTCATGGTACTGCCGGTCCAGGGGAGTCTGGCAGGCTGACTCGTTCAGGTACAGATCCACCTCAAACTGACGGCACCACAGGTAAAACACAACTGCTGCCTTTCACCAGCGCTGGCAGAGCCACAAACACCTTTCAGCTGAGGTTTCCAAAGCCACCACAGAGACAAGACCCTTCGGGAATCCCAGCAAATAACCTGAGCTCTGGAGCAGCTCCAACACTGCTCAGGCACGTGGCAGCCAAGAGCACCCACCAATGCCCACCTGGAAGGGCTCAGGCACAGCAGCTCACCCTGAAACAGGGAACCCCACAGAGAGGTGCAGAAAGGGCATAGGGAAACTCCCCCAAGCCTGTCCAGTTCTGAGTTCCTCACTACTGGAGAGAGATGGAGCTCCTGGAGTGGGTCCAGCAGAGGCTGTGAGAATGATGAGGGGACTGAGCATCTTCCTTATGAGGAAAGGCGGAGGGAGCTGGGGGTGTTCAGCCTTGAGAAGAGATGGCTGAGAGGGGACCTCTCATGTCTATCAGTGTCTGCAGGGAGGTGTCACAGGTTGGATCAGGCTGTGCTCATGAGTGCCCAGCAACGGGACAAGAAACAACGGGCAGAAACTGATGCCCAGGAAGTTCCACCTGAACATGAGCAAGAACTTCCCTCTGCACTGACCGAGCACCGAACAGCCTGCCCAGGAGGGTGTCAAGTCTCCTCACTGGGGATATTCCGAAGCCGGCTGCACACGTTCCCGAGCACCATGCTCAGGGGGCCCTGCCCGCGCAGGGGGGTCGGACCGGATGCCCCCCGTGCCCCCCTCCCCCCTGTCCCATGCCGTGAAGCCCCTCCCGCCCCGCCGCGCACCCACCTGGCTGAAGAGCTTCTCCTGCCACCCCACCTCGGCCTCCTCCTCCTCGTCCTCCGGGGGCCGCCGAGCGCCCGCGGCAGAGGCCCCGATCACCGCCAGCGGCACCGATCCCTCCCCGGCGGCGCTGTCGGCCCGGCCCGGGCGCTGGGGGCCGGCGAGCGGCGGCGGCNGTGTGAGGAGGGGATCCCCCACATCCCTCCGTGTGAGGAGGGGATCCCCCACATCCCTCCGTGTGAGGAGGGGATCCCCCACATCCCTCCGTGTGAGGAGGGGATCCCCCACATCCCTCCGTGTGAGGAGGGGATCCCCCACATCCCTCCGTGTGAGGAGGGGATCCCCCACATCCCTCCGTGTGAGGAGGGGATCCCCCACATCCCTCCGTGTGAGGAGGGGATCCCCCACATCCCTCCGTGTGAGGAGGGGATCCCCCACATCCCTCCGTGTGAGGAGGGGATCCCCCACATCCCTCCGCGTGAGGAGGGGATCCCCCACATCCCTCCGTGTGAGGAAGGGTCCCACATATCCCTCCGCGTGAGGGAGGGTCCCCCACATCCCTCCGTGTGAGGGGGGGGAATCCCCACATCCCTCCGTGTGAGGAGGGGATCCCCCACATCCTTCCGTGTGAGGGGGGTATCCCCCACATCCCTCCGTGTGAGGGAGGGTCCCACATATCCCTCCACGTGAGGGAGGGTCCCACACATCCCTCCGTGTGAGGAGGGGATCCCCCACATCCCTCCGTGTGAGGGTCCCCACGGCACCCAGGGGAGTCCCCTCAACCCACTATGTGAGGGAGGGTCCCACACATCCCTCCATGCGAGGGAGGGTCCCCTGCATCCCTCCCTATGAGGATTCCCGTGGCCCCTCAGGGGCTCCCAGGGCCTCCATTCGTGGGTGTCTCCCACGTCCCTCCGTATGAGGTCCCACAGCCTCTCTGTGAGGGATCCCCCACAACAGGCCCCAGGATAAAGTCCCTTATCCTGACAGCCCCACGGCAATGGTGAGGGGATGTGCTGCAGGGCCCTCACCACTCTGTGGATGGACCTCCATCCCAAACCTGTGTGTGAGGAGCTGCCTAAACCCTATCCCCTTTCTAATCCACCCGTGGGTGCCAGGGAAAGGGCATCTTCATGGAGACCACCAGCACCCTGGCACTGTTGCCAGCTTTAGGAGGTCTCTAAACACAGACACAGAGCCTAGTTTAGAAAGGAAACATTGTTTATTCTGCGCAGGGTGCAAGGTGGAGGTTTCCACAAATCGAGTACACCAAAGTGTAAAAAGTTTCATCTCATATATAAAAAAATTCACGTGAACTTGCCTATCTAATACATATGCTCCACCCACCTAATCCATGTTTATTTGGGTGAGGAAGATTGTTTCTCATCCACCTTGACACTTCGCAAGATCAGATAGGTCCCAATCTTCTGCTCTGCACAGTGTCCAGAGCCAACACAAGATACCATGTGCTGTTACACAAGGAATATGATATCACAATCAGAAACTGCAGTGGATCCCCAAGATTTCCCCATTCTAACAGGACTCTTGAAGGGTTCAAGTCCACCAGCAGTTACAGAAGAGTGTATTGTTGACAGCCCGATTCTTACTGTCATGTCAAATGTGACACCAGCAGTGTGGCTCTTCAAACTCTGTCAAAACTCTGTTGAGAATCTACCACTTAATTACGTCTTTTCTTTCTGTCTCAGCTGCCAACTGTTGCCACAGCTTTGCCAATATCTGTCTGTAACATGGTGTCTATAATTGCTTACTCTGATATTAGATTTGATGAAGCTGGATAAACAGTGACATGAAAATGTTATATTTGCCCAGGGTTAAAAAAAAAAAAAAAAAAAAGATATTTGACTGAGACATTTGTACAAATTTTTCAGGTTTCAGCTTGTCTGTAGTAAAAGGCTTTTTCTGACTTTGAGAGCTCTTGTATTTGTGGTGGGCAGTGTTCCACATCAGAAGATGGGAGGGCCTTGCAAGGGCCAGTGTTCCTGGAAAATAGGAATTTCCAGTTAATTGGAAAGGAGTTTCAAGTGCAGGGGAAATGTGGGCGACCCCTCTCTCACAGAGGCTGGGAGATGGGAGGTAGGGGCCCCCCCTCACATGGAGGTTTGGCGGGTCTGTGATGTGGAAGCCACCGATGCCGAAGGGCCCCTGAGGCCGGGCCGGGAGCTGGGCCAGGGTGCGGAGCCCCCGGGAAGCGCTCCCGGCCCGGGGCTCTGCTCCCCCCAAAC
>VXAY01007072.1:133009-143181 GCA_013399855.1 Oxyruncus cristatus
GAAGGTCGGTCAGCGCCCGCTCCGGGCTCCCCGCCTCCCCTCCCCGCCCGCCCGGTGACCCCTCCGCCCCCCGGGCCGGTGCCCGGCGCTGTCCGGAGCGGTCGGACCCGAGCCCCGAGCTGCGATCCCCGGGTCCGAGACGAGCCGGCGGCAGCGCCCGGCGGAGCCGCCTCCGGGGCCGGTGTCGGAAGAGGGAACGGCCCGGGGCGGCCCCTCCGCCCTGTGCAGCGGCCCCGGCCGCTCACGGGGGGCCGGGAGGAACCGGCCGCGGGGATGCGCCTTGCTGGGACGGGGCTTCAGAGCAGCGGCTGGAGCCCAGGCGGCCAGAGGGGCCCCAGCAACCCCCGGCTTAACCCGCCGCTCTTGCTGCCTTTGCACCAGCGCCCTCGGATCTGCCTGTGCCTTGCAAACGACTTGCGTTTTAGTTTTCATTTTCAGTTTAGTTGTTTCATTTTTCCGCGGGTTTTCTTGCTCCCACTAGCGTGTGTGTGGCCTTCTTTGGGTGTCCAGCAAAGGGCAGCGGAGCTAGGAAAGGGTCTGGAGCACAAGTCCGGTGAGGAGCAGCTGAGGGTGCTGGGGGGCCTCAGCCCGGAGAACAGGAGGCTCAGGGGGGACCTTCTCACTCCCTGCAACTCCCTGACAGGAGGGTGGAACGATGTGGGTGTCCAGCTCTTCTCCCGGAGAACAAGGGACAGAACCAGAGGAAACAGCCTCAAGTTGCACCAGGGAAGGTTCTGGTTGGATATTGGGGAGAAAGGATTATCCAGCCCTGGCCCAGGCTGCCCAGGGTAGTGGTGCAGTCCCCATCCCTGGAGGGATTTAACAGATGTATGGATGTGACACCTGGGGACATGGGTTAGTGGTGGCCTTGGCAGTGCTGGGGGAACAGTTCATGCTCTCAGAGGGCTTTCCCAATCCAAATTACTCTGTGATAATCATAAAGTGTTTTTAATAACATATCCCTCCAGGATCAGGATGGCCAACCAGGAAGAGCCGCTGCTGATTGACTTGAACACCAACTATGCCGATGTGGTGGTAGATATTGGGAAAGTGCTTGTCGGAGAGAACTGCAGAAAGAAAATTACCTCTTTGAATCAGAAAAGGCAACGAAGGGACCTTTCCAGAGCAGTGTGTGCGTTGCTGAATTCAGGAGGAGGAATAGTGAGGATGGAGAGTGAGGACAGGAATTACTGCTACCAGGAGCACGGCATTGGTCTGGACATCGAGAACTGCCTCCGGGATTGCATCGGCAGCAACGAGATCAGCGAATACTTCACGTGGATGCAGGAGGGGAGTAACCTGCTGCTTTTTGTTAAAACATGGAGCTGTGGAGGCCTGGAACAAGGAATTGCAGAGGCCACCGAGCCGCGTCTCTGCAGCCTGAGCACTGGTTTGTTTTATAGGTCTGGTACTTCCGTTTTCCCCGTCAAATCAAGAGAAGCTCCTGGATTCCTGAGGGGGAAGGAAAGTTCTGCCAAGTGCAACAGTGTGAATGGGCTGAGTGCCAAGAGAGCTCTTCTGAGTTTTTTTGGCGGAGCAGAGAAGACTCCTCCGAACATCCAGGAGCACAACATCCAAGATGCCGCAGCCAAGTTTATAGAGAAAGGCAAAGTGCTGGTTGGGGAGGTCCTGGGTTTCACAGAGACAACTCATATTGAATTTAAGGAATACAGTACAAAGAGTGTCTTGGAATACATGAGCAAAACCCTTCCTAAGTATGTCTCTGCCTTTGCAAACACTGAGGGTGGATATTTATTCTTTGGTGTGGGTGACAACGGTAAAGTCACCGGAACCCACAGTAATGTGGAGAAAGAAGCCTTAGAACAAGTAGTGGCCGAGACCACCCGCTCGATGTCCGTCTATCACTCCTGTGGCTCTGGGGCTCTGGGAGTGCAGCTCCAGACACACATCCTGGATGTTCATGATGAAACAGGATGTTCCCAGGGCTACATCTGCGCTGTGCACATTGAACGGTCCTGCTGCCCTGTGTTCCATGGTGACCCCGAATCCTGGATGGTGATGGATGGCAAGATTGAAAGACTGAGAGCTGGGAAATGGATGGAGCTCATGACAGCTGCAGATCCAGGTAAAACCTGCACCTGTGTTAGAGCTAACTTCATTTCTGCCTTGGGCTGTAAAAATTCAGGAGGGAAAGCCCAACTTGTTTTGCCGCGAGTTCTCACAAACCCAGAAAAGGCCCTTGGGCCCAAGGCCCAGCCTCAGGCCCCGAGGTGATGGTGTGGTCACTGTGGTCACTGTCCTGCAGTGGCACCCCACCCTGTGAACCAGCAGCACTTCTCAAAGCACTCCCTACTGGAATAAACCTTCCTTCCTGGGGATCCCATATGCCCCTAAATGAAGAGGGAATATTCAAGATCGCCCAGAAGCGGCTCTGTGGTTGCTAAGGGCTGTTTTGAAGGAGCAGGTCTGCAAGGCTTTGCTTGTTTTAAGGAACTTTGCCCAACTTCATTGTAAAATGTCATCCCATCCAAAGCTGGGATCTCATACTGATCCCATGCGGGGTCTAGGTCTTGTCTTTGAACTTTAAAACTGCGTTTTAGAGAGCCCTCTCTCTTCTACAGCAGATACAGATCACAGAATCCTGGAATAGGTTGGGTTGGAAGGGACCTTAAAGACCATCTCATACCAATCCCCTCCCACAGGCAGGGACAGCTTCCACTAGACCAGGTTGCACCAAGCCCTGTCCAACCCAGCACTGAACACTTCAGGGGTGGGGCAGCCTCAGCTTGTCTGGGGAAGCACTGGAGTCCTGTCGTTCTCAACTGTGTAGGCAGCATTTTCTTGGGTAGGAATGCAAAGGGAGGATTTAAATTAATCCTTTTACTCTTCAGTGCAGCGTTTTAAAAGTTCATATGGAAGGATACTGACAGATATAACGTACATTTCTTCGCCCTAGTTGTGTCAGCTTTGGCTGATGAATTTGTGACTGAGCTCAGCTTGGAAAATGGCCCTCCTCTGATCAAGCCAGTTTATTCCAAAGCTGGTCTCCAGTGTGCAGCTGAACTCCAAGAACATCTCTACCCAGGTATGGTATTTGTTCTGGATTTCTTTTTTAATTTAAGCTTTTATTTGACAGAACTTCAAGGAAGATAGCATAATATAAATATCAGATTTTAGGCAAATATCAGATTTTAGGGTGATTTTAAAAGGTGCAGCTGCTCCAAAAATGTTGATTTCCCTGATTTTTCAGATGATTTGATGTCTTCTATTTTTGCCACTAAGTATAATCCCTAATGCACACAGTTACCGAGAATATACCTGGACTCTGAAGGCTTTGTGCACTGTCTGACCACTGTTATGCTCAAAAGTCTTCTTGGAGAAAAAAGGGAGAGAGAACAATTTATTTTGAGCTTTTTTTTTTTTTTCTAGTGGGTTCCGATGGAATCAAATGGAAGCCAGAAAACATCTGCAAGGACCTATTCTCAGAGTACCCTGGATTAGAGGATTTAATGAGAAAACAGCTCCGTGGAGTTACCACGGGGGTACTGATATTTTCGAGGAGCTGGGCTGTTGACATTGGCTTGAAGAAAAAACAGGATGTTGTGTGTGATGCTCTTTTAGTAGCTGACAATAAGTATCCAGTGTTGTTTACTGTGGTCAGGGATGCCTCTTGTGTCAAGTCTGGAACCTGGAGAGAAACTGCTCGTGCCTTAAAGCAAAAACTAGTCAATAATGGGGGATATACTTCAAGAGTGTGTGTAATTCCCCAGATCCTGCAGCTGAATGGCACAAAGGACCAGACAGAAGTTCCAGAGAATGATGTTCCCTGGCAAGAAACCCTGCATAATTCCACCAGCCCTTACCCGAAGAGTTACATCCTCACCTCCAGGGACATCCCAGCCTTCCTGCGGGCACTGGTGATTGTTGTGCTGGGCTTTAAGTCCTACTTAAGTGACCATCTTGGCTGTGAGATTTTCAACCTTCTCACTCTCAAACAGTATGAGCTGCTCTCCAAGAACCTGCACAAAGTCAGGAAGCTGTTTGTCCTTGGTCTTCCTGGGACAGGGAAAACAATTGTGGCTTTGAAGATAATTGAGAAAATAAAAAACACTTTTGGCTGTTCTGCGGAGGAGATACTTTATATTTGTGAAAATCAACCCTTGAGGGATTCTGTGAGGTAAGTAGTAATGTGTATTTCCTCTTTATATTATCTCATTCCATCCTCAGCACAAGCCCTGCTGAATTTACCTCTCTTTGCCAAGTTTATAGCTTTGCCTGACACAAAGACACAACCTTCATCTCCAGGAAGGAGTTCACGCTGAAAGTGGAATTGAGCTGAGCTCTGGCCCAGACCCAGCACTCAGTGACTGCAGTGAGCATTCCATGTTTGGGGATTGCAGGATTGTGTTAGAGCTTCCAAAGGCGGTGCCCTCAGTGTAATGGTCTGTTACAGCTGGTGCAGACCCCCAAAGTGCCCGGGTCCCTTTCTCTGCTGCTGCCTCAGCACTGTCTGTGCTGGGCCTGCTGAGGGCTCTTGTGCAGCTGTGCCAGGAAGAGTCCCTTGGAGCTTGTAACAAAGAGAACAGAAACTAACGGCCTGCTGGGAGAGGATTTGAGTCAGAGCAGTTCCCCAGCCCTGTTCTTGCTGCATTTCCTCCTGTGCCAGCACGGGAAGCTCAGCAGCCACCCCGGCAGACAAGGCCCATGACATCAGGGAATCGCAGCCCTGCTCAGTACCCCGGCACGAGGTCCTGGCCCCAGCAGGCAGCAGAAGTGCTGCCAGTCCCTGCTGACCCTGGGAGAAAAGGGAACTTGTCCTTCCTGCAGGAGGCCGGGCACCACGGGAGAGCAGGGCAGAGGGACACCCTGGGGAGCCTTGGAGGCAGGTGGGCCTGAGGCTCCTCCTGGGGTACATCCAAAGGTGGTGGGGGCTGCTCAGCAATACCTACACACAGCCAGTGCCTTGGGATCAATGTTTCCATGGGAAAAATGACACAGTGTGGTGCAGCTGAGACGGGCACTTTGGCATTGTCCGGCAGGACAAGCCCTCCAAGCAAGGACCCCCAGAGAGATGGAGGCAGTCAATAAGGGCTGGTCACATCTGCTGTTTATTTAACATGTTCTTTTTTGGGGGTTCTGTTTCATTTTTCGAAGAAATAAGTCCTGCCAGGCTGTGACCCGTGCTACTTTCTTGAAGAGGAGCTTCCCATATGTGAAACACATCGTGGTTGATGAAGCTCAGAATTTTCGTCGTGATGAAGGAGATTGGTACCAACACGCCCGGTCAATAGTCAAGAGAAGTGGTGGCATTTTCTGGGTCTTTCTGGATTTCTTCCAGACCACTTACCCATGTGACTGTGGTCTTGACTTTTCAAAAATGGATCCTCAGGAATGGCTGACCAAAATGGTCCGGAATGCCAAGGAAATATGTCATGTCATGGTAGATCTAATGAGGGAAATCCTCCAAACACGTAACATAAATCTGCCCTGTGAGGTGCTGGGAAGGTTGTTGAAACAGGTTGAATATGCCCATTCTTTACCGGGTTCCTTCTCTAGAGAACAAAATATAAGACCAGACGAATTGGCGAAGTACGTGGCCAAGCACTGCAAGAGCTACCGCGAGCAAGGCTATGCCCTCAGAGATATCGCCATCCTGTGCAGCACACAGCCTGCAGCCGACCAGTTCAGACTGGAACTGCAACCTGAGCTAAGAAGACAACTAGGCAAGCACAGGGTGAGGAGGGCCTTGGGGTTAGCAGAGGATATTTCAGAAGATGTCATTGTTCTTGACAGCATCCGACGCTTCTCAGGCCTAGAAAGGACGATTGTCATCCACCCTTACACTCCGCAAGGGCAGATATTTGACAATCTTGTGCTCTGCGCAGTGTCCAGAGCCAACACCAAAGTCCATTTGCTTTATCAGAAGGAAAGATACGTTTAAGAAGCCCGTATTCAGAGGACAGTTCCTATGGCTCCAGACGCTGAAACGTTTCACTCATTTAGTGTGATATCAGTGACATCAGAGAGCAGCCCTACAGAAACACAGTATCACAATCAGCAACTGCAATGGGTCACCAAGATTCCCTCATTCTAACAGGACTCTTGAAGGGTTCAAGTCCATCAGCTGCTGCAACAGAGAGTGTTGTTGACAGCCCAGTTCTTACTGTCATGACAAATGTGACACACATCAGCAGCGTGGCTCTTCAAACTCTGATTGTCAAAACCTTGTTGAGAATCTACCACCTAATTACGTCTTCCCATCTCAGCTTCCAACTGTTGCTGCAGCTTTGCCAACGTCTGTCTGTCATGTGGTGTCTATAATTGCTTACTCTGATATTAGATTTGATAAAGCTGGGTAAATAGTGACGTAATAACGTCATATTTGCCCAGGGTAAAAAAAANCTCCGCGGCGGCTCCCGGCGCTGAATTCCCAGCGCGGTCCCGCCCGGCGCGAACTTAGAGAAGGGAAATTCNGACTTTTGTACAATTTTCACAGCTTTCTGCTTTTCTGCAATAAAATGTTTTTTCTGACTTTGAGATGTCTCGTATTTATGTGGCCAGCGTTCCACATCAGAAAATGGGAGAGCCTTGCAAGGCCCAGTGTTCCTGGAATAATAGGAATTTCCAAGNTCGCTTCCCCGTTCACGCCCCGCCCACAGCGTTCTCTGCATCAGTGTCTCAAATCAGAATCCCTGGAATAATAGGAATTTCCAAGGAATTGGAAAGAAATTTCCAGTGCAGCCAAAGCCCGAGGCTGTCGGTGCCAGTTGCAGGTGACACGAGTCGCGGCAGCCCTTCGGCGCACCCAGGTAAAGGTGCCCTCCTGCGCTGTTTACTCTTGTCCGGGCTGGGGGCCCGGAGCGGGCGCTGACCGACCTTCCTCCGTGGGTGCGGGGACGGAAAGTCCCGGGGACAAAGTGACTCTGGCCGCGGTCCCATCTAGCGGCGACTTCCACTCCCCTGCTCTTCCCTCCCCGCCCCGCGCACAGCGCGCTCCGCATCTGTATTTCAAATAGTTTAATTTTAAAAATATTCTATTCAGTGCTAAAATAACTTTCCACTTCCACGCGCGGCCGCGCCTTCGGCTTCGCCAGGCGGGATGACAGACTCGGCGGGACATGCAGTGGCGGCGGGGGGAGAGCGGGGCTGGGGGGCAGCGGGGTTTGGNCGCGTCCTTCCGTGTGCCGGGGACGGCGGGTATGTGGGGCACGGACCCCCGGCACAGGGCAGCGGCTCCCCCTGCTCTGCCAGCTCCTGGGGGGCAGCACTGAGGTTGGCCAGTACCTGCCCTCCCGGAGGGGAAAGCGCTCCCCTCCCTCCCAACACCAATGGCTTAAACCAGCAGCTTATTGCACAGCGTCCCAGCGGGTCCCTGCCGGCCTCCCCCTGCCACACCCCGCCCCCAGCACCGCCTGCGCCCACCACCGGGTGGAAACATCACCTGGAGCAGGCGGGAGGCGGCTCTCCCGCTCCCAGCGCCCAGGGCAGGGCAGGCAGGGCAGCCACGAGCAGGCAAACAGCATCTGCCAGACCCCAGGGACCACGGGAGAGCAGGGAGCCCCGTGGAGAATCTCCCACCCCGCGCGTGCAGCCCACCCAGCGGAGCCCCGCAGCTCGAGGGCAGGGAGCAGGGAGAGAGGGAGCCAATAAATAGAGGCAGATTCGCAGGTACTGGTGGTGGCCCTGTCCTTTGGGCAGGGCAGGGCAGGGCAGGGCCGGGCAGGGCAGGGCAGGGCGGGCTGGATGCGGGTGGTGGGAGCCCCGACGCTGGGGAAGGGGCAGGCTGGGGGGAAGCGCCGGTGCCGGGGGCCGGGCGGCTCTGCGAGGGGCTGGCGAGGGCGCTGGGCCGGGCAGGCTCAGCTCTCCGAGGCCGTGTGGCACACAGAGTTCTGGTCGGCACAAAATCTCTTCAGAGGCGGCGCACCGGAGTCCTCCTCCTCTTCAGTTACCTGCAAGAGCCAGAGGTCACGGGCAGTGACACTGAGCCATGCACAGCCACGCAAGGCTCTGTCACACCCTGGGGACACCCCAGGCTGTCACCTGTGTGCAGACCACAGGGCACCAGAAATGGGAACCCACTGCAGCCCTGGAGCCCATCACAGTCATCCCACACCCTGTCATCCTTCCCTGATCCACCCCTGATCCTTCCCATCCACACTTCAAGGCCTGATGTGAACCAGGGGACAGCTCAGGAAGTCAGAAGATTTGGGGAGCTCCCAGGGGGCACTTTAGGACTGCAGAGCAAGTCCATCCATCCAAATGTTTCTGGTGCAGGGAGCAGCAATGAGGGTGAAAGGGCCAAGCTGGGGCTGTGTACATTTAGAGGTGGTTTCGATGCCCTTCCCTTACCTGAGTCTCAAGGGGGACTGGCTCTTCCTTGGTGAGAGTGGGAGGCTCGTCTGCCACTTCCGAGGAAGGCAGGGAGGGCTCTGGGGAGAACAGCAGGGTTCACAACAATGCAGACCCAGCACCCAGCTCAGTGCTGAGTCAGGACAGGACCTTCAGCAGAACACACAAGTCCCCACTGCCCTGTCCGCTTCCAGCAGTGCCTCGGCCACACACGACCACCAACGGCTCCAACGGGGCCTTCCCGGGGCCCTGCCATCCCCCTTGTCCCTTCCCAGCCCAGCACCCACCTTCCAGGGTCTCCTGCCCCAGGGTGGGGGGCTGCGAGTCGTCCGTGCGGAAGTCGGACGTGTGGGCAGGACTCATGGACTCGCTCTGCTGGGGACTGGGGCTGGAGTTGGGGCTGCTGTCCACCTTGAGCTGGTACACGTCGGACAGCGAGCTCTGGTTGCTGTTCTCATCTGCAGAAACAGCACCTGGTGAAGGAGAGCACCTTGACGTGGGGGCACGGGCAGCCGAGGGCGGCACTGCGAGCCGGGGGCTCGCCGAGGAGGGAGAGCACAGCCAGAGGAGTGGAACACACAAGGCCTGCGCACAAGGACACCAGGGGCATCACAGACACAACTGGCCACAAGAGAGGGCATGAGTCTGAGCAGACAGACCCCAGGGTGTGCAAAGGAGCACGAGGCAAAGGGGCTGCATTGCCAAATCTCACGTCTGCAGCCCCTGGGGGCCCTGGGCCTCTGAGGGCAGGAACCTGCTGCCGGTGTTAGCAGGGTTTAATTCCTCCTTTGTTTGCGAGGCAGCACCAGCAGCAACGCTCAGCACCTGCCTCCAAACAGGGAGGCAGGCCTGGCACACACCTTCCCAAATTGCAGACCTGCAGTACAACCTCACTGCATCTCCTGGAAGGGCCAGCACATTCCCTGACTTTCCTTAGCCACACCAGAAGCCCAGGAGAGGAGAGGCTGGGCACAGGCGTGTGCTCTGCTCCAGCAGCAACTCTGGCACTTGTCCGGCTGCACTGCAGCACCTGGACCAAAAGCCAGGCCAGGGACATCCTCTGCCCCTTCATCCCAAGGTCCAGGGAAGTCACTGCTGGAAGCAGCAGGCTTGGCTGCAGGCAACTACTGCCTCTCCCTAACAGGGAGTGGAAAGGGGGAACAGGAATCCCCAGTCCTCCAGTTCCACATGAGGGTTCCCGCAGGAAGATGCCAGAAACAGCTGATTAAGATTCCTTATGACAGCAAACCCGAACAGTTTGGGCAGGGACAGTCCAGAAGTGGATCAGCATAACCCCACACTGAAGAAGGGCATTGCTCTTCCCCATCCAGACAGCACATACAGAACCAGCAATGTCTGGCCTTGGAGTCTTTCTCTAGGTAGGAGAGGGCTCAGCCAGACCCACCTTGGAACTCCAGGAGGAGGGAGGAGTTGGCAGAGGTGTCAGCTGGGAAGCCATTGGGTTCTCGGGCAGTGCTGCTGCTCGATTTGGATTTCTCTTTCTTGAGGAGAGAAAAGAAAGCACAAACAGGAGGTCAGAGGAGCACAGGCTGCTCCAGAAGAGCCCTTCCCCTCTCCATCTCCAGCAGCTCAAAGGGATGTGCTCAAGGTGGCCTTTTCCCTCCCCTTTGGGGGCACTTTGCTAAGAGAGAGGCAAAACTCTGGCTGTGGAGGGCTGGGAACTGGGAGAGAGACGAGGAGATGATGACTGTCTAGGAGTGACATTGAGTTAACCAAGTCCTCGGAGGAGGGTCGGGCACAGAGGCTAAGGGGGAGTGGGAAGGGGCTTGGGGGAACTCAGAGGGCTCAGCTCGGCTCATGGGGAGTTCAGGGGGGCTCCTTGGGACTCGGGGGGGCTCAGG
>VXAY01007072.1:155741-195569 GCA_013399855.1 Oxyruncus cristatus
GGGCTGAGGCTGCTGGGCACTGCGGAGGGAGGCTCGGGGGGCAGGGGGGCCGGGGGCAGCTCGGAGCCCAGGAAGGCGCTGTGCAGGCTGAGCTGGGAGGCGCTGCCGGGCTGTGGGAGACACCAGAGGGTCAGGGAGGGTGGCTGGGGCACCGGCAGCCGACGGCCGTGGGCTGGGATTCTGCTCACCTGGAGGAGGGTACCAGGGGAGAGCGGGGCATCAGGGCTTGCAGGCAGCCCCCGAGCACCCATCAGGGACCCCCCGGCATCAAACAGGGGCTCGGCCATGGGCAAGAAGCAGGACGGCTCCTGGTAGCCCGGTTGTGTCTGCGATGGGGGTGTTCGGTGGCTGAAGAAGAGATCTGCAGGGCCAAGTGGAGACGTGGTGACTGGCATGAGGGGACCTGCCCAGAGACGGGGGACAAGCCCTGGGGAACGTAGGTTGGAGCCATATCCTGTTACTGGCACTGCTGGGGACTTCCCAATCCCCCCTCCACCTTGTGTGGCCAGGGCAGCTCCAGTAGATTTGTCACCCAGGGCCCGCCTTGCCACATGCATGGGGACAGGAAAACCCACTCGGAGTGCCACCCAAGGGTGGGGATCCCATCCCTGGTACCCAGCTGGGCTCCACATGCTCCAGCCCTACAGCTGCTCCCAGGGGTATGTGGGGCTGTGTCAGGCCCCAGGCTGGGGGGCACAGCAGCGGGGTCCGGGTGAGCATTCCCAAGCCACAGGAGAACGTGGACAAGTCCCCTGGAGTGGTGGTGAGTGCTGTCCTCCCCACCCCAGCGCTGCCGTGCGTGCAGCCTGTGGGTAACCACATCCCATGGCCTTCCCGAAGCCGAGCCGCGTGACCCTGCCGCGACTCCCGCTCCCTTCCTGTCTCCTTCCCACAGCCCTGCTCCTTCCGCAGGCCCAGACGCTGTGGCACGGAGGGCCAGCCCCACGCCCGCCTCGGCTCGGTGCCTGTGCCAGCACTCGCTCCGGCATCGCCACCAGGATGGCTGTGGGACTGGGAGGGGGCGGCTGGATGCTTCCCTGTAGGATGGAGCAGGAGGGCTCGCTGGGTTTGCTGCCTGCCAGCCCCTGGCACAGGCTTCTGTGCCTGAGCAGCCCCCCGGGACAGGCACTTGCATCTCCTCTGGGGAGCACCCGGCCGTGCTCTCCAGCCCTTGTCTGGCACGGGCAGTGCCACCTCCAGGCCCTGCTGCCAGCTCTGCCTGCCTGGTGTGTGCAGCCGTGCCCAGGGCACTGGCTGTGCTCCAGGCTCCAGCACCCAGGGTGCCCTGACTGGGACCCGCAAAGGCCTGAGACCCTGTTGAATCTACACCAGAGGAGCAAACATGACTGCACTGTGGGATGCCACGGGACTGAGCATGGTGATGATTCCAGCATGCCATGTGCTGCCATCTGAGGGAAACAGCGGTGTGAGATGGGGCAGACCTGCTGCTGAGCTGCCCCAGCCAGTGCCCAGACTGCCCCTTCCCATGCCAAGGCCATGGTGAGTCGCTGGGAGCACGGCAGGGCCACCCCTGCCTCTCCACAGGCTGGCACTCAGTGAGTGCCATGATGCTGCCAGGCAGGGTCTCACACTTCCTGGGATGCAGCCCAGCCCCACACTGCCCCCACCTGCACTGTGCCCACACTGGGCTGCCTCTGCCACTGGCACCAAAGCTCTGTGGGTATTTACAGGCATTTCTGGTGCCCAACTTGGCAGATTTGTGCTTCTTGTGCTTCTTGCTGTGCTACAGGGATGGCAGCCCCTGGGAGCCCTGTCCTCCCTTTCTCCTGCCCCTTCCCCACCCCACAGCTCCTGCCCAAGCTTCTCCTCACCATCACATCACCCTGCCCCTCTCCAGGTAGTGCAGCACAGCCAGGGCACGGCGCTGCTCGAGGGAGAAGAGCCCATGTGGTCAGCACACCACGACCTTGGCATCCCGCTCAAACCTCGGCTGCTCTGTGCTGGGATTGGGGCTGCAGAGCCCCTTCCCAACCTAACAGCCCCTCCAGCACTGCCCGCAGGCTCTGGGAGAGCCCTGCAGTGCAGCAGGGCAATGCCACCCTGTGGGCCGGCCAGCCCAGCCCCAAGTGCCCCCGTGCCCAGCGTGGGTCCTACCTGGAGCGCGGTGCCAGCGGGGCACGGGGCCGGGCTGCTCCTTCGCCTCTGCCATCAGGACTTCTGCGTCCGCCCCGCGCCGCACGCCGGACCCGCCGCGGACACGAGATGCTTCCTCATTTGGGGATTGGCTTGCAGGAGCTGACTGGCAGGCGCTGAGCTCTGCCAGAGCCACCGGGCACGCTGACAGCCCTGTGACCCCGCGGTGCCCACCCCGCACAGCTCTGCGTGAGGGGTCCACGGAAAACCATGGCCTGCCCTGCTGGAGAAGTGGCCTCTGGGACATAATTGGGTTGGTGGCACCCAGCACCCACCATTCACCCCCATCTCCTCTCCCCACGGGGGACATGGCACATGCACAGCCCTCAGCTGTAACCCCTCATCATCCAGGGGGCTGCCCCACACGGTGTCCCGAGAAATGCTCCATGTCTAGGACAAAACTCCCACACGCAGGTCTCCGAGCACACCAGGAAATGTCCCAGACATGGGACGGAACTCCCAACCATGAGTCTCCAAGCTCATGGAATGCTGCCCTGCCCCAGGGCACACCAGCCCCTCTCCAGCAGTCCCTGAGCCACAGCTGGGACACTGTCCCTGATCCCAGCAGGACTTGGGACCCTCCTCGGCCCCAGCAGTGTCCCTGTTCCAAGCTGCTGGGCACAGGTAGAGCAGGAAAGGACGCTTCCCTGTGATTTAGTGGCTTGCAGTAAAACCCATTCCTATTCCCAGACAGCACCCTGGAGCAAAGTGCAGGCCTTATTCCCAGGAAAAAAGCCAACCTGGCTGACTCACTGGTTCAGCTGAGCACTGCTGTGCTCCTGCCATCTGCTTGAGCACGAGGCTGTGCTGGGCCCTCGCAGAGGTGGTGGGGCTGCTGCGGTGACACCACGCAGGACCTCTCGGGGGGACAGGCACTGGTCAAGGGTCAGTTTGACCCCCTTGGAGCTGTCCACTGACTAATGTCCATGTGGGGCACCAGGGCACGGGGGGCAAAGGGTCAGCTGAGGGGACAGACCCTCTTCCCAGCGTGGTCAACCCTGATGGGATCTCTGGAGGGATTGAGCCAAGGAGGTGCTGGCAGGAGCCTTCCCACCTCGTCCATCCCCAGGGCATCCCACTGCCTGCCCTGGCACACAGAATGCCCATCCTGCTCCCTGCCAGCATCTGGTCTTGCATCACCCCTCAGCCGTGTGGCGCAAGTGCCCTTGTTTCCTCCTGCCGAAGGAAGTGGAGACGGGCCCTGGAGCTCCAGGCTCACATGGGGGTCTGGAGATGCTGGTGCTGCCTGAGGCCACCAGCTACCTGGAGGGCTTGCAGCCACCAACCCCCACAGTGTGCCCGGCTCTGGCACGTTCGAGGGCAAAGCTTGTCCCCAGGGGTGCCCTGCCCTGGCTTATGGGGACACTGCTGGGTCCAGGATGTGTCCCAAGCTGATTCCATGGCACACAGGGACACTCACGGCTCGGAGCCTGCATGGCAGCGTGGGGGAGGCTGCTATTGCCCCCTTCCTGGCATTCCCCCCAGCAGCCCCCTGCCCCAGCTGGACACCAGTGCCAGGTTTGTCTCTGGGCAGCCTGGCAGGGACAGTAGCTTGTCCCCAGGGGATGTAGCAGAGCCCAGTGCAGGGTCCCAGCCCCCTGGGCTGCTCAGCCTGGGGCTGGGTGGGCAGTGGGGTGAGGAGGGGATGAAGAACCTGCCCTCCAGAGGTTTCCTCTTCCAGGTTGGGGCAATTGTCTTTCCTCTGTCTGCAGCTAAAACAAGGGGCTCTGGCACTCCTGGAAAAATCCTCTGCTTGCAGAAATCCCCTCCCACAGCTCCTGGCCTGGACTTTCCCAGATCTCTGTGGCTCTTTCCAGGTGCAGGCAAGCACACCAATCCCCTGCCCATGGCCCCTGCCCATCCATGCTGCTCTTCCCATGGCACTGGCTGTCTGGTGCCTCTGCCTGCCCCAGCACCTCCCTCTGCAGCCCGGCCAATCGTCTGAACCCCCATTTTGGGCTACCATGGGGTGCAGGGCTGTGTGGGATGTGGTACCAGATCCAGCCTGGCTCTTACCTGAGACGTCCATGTCATCCAGGCTGGGCTGCAGGGGTGCCAGATCCGGTTGTATCATGTCAGCATTCCCAACGTATGCTGGAAGAAGGCAGAGCTGGAACATCAGGGCCCGGCCACTGCACCCCTAAGACCCCCCTTCAGGGCTTCTCCCACCACTGCCTGCCACCACTCTGTGTCACCCCCGTCACCCTGTGTCACTGGACCCTTCCCTGAGAAGGGACATGGGTGCCCACCCTGTGGACAGCCAGGGCCATACCGTCCCACCACCCTGCTGCTCCTCCACATCCTGCTGGAGCACGGTCTGGGGCACCTACCGTCCTCGGGGAGTGCCTGGTGGGTGCTGGGCATCTGTGTCATGGTGAAGAGGGTGTCAGATATGTCTGAGAGGAAGGTGTCCAAGTCGAAGTGCTGCCGGCCCCCCGGCTCCTCTTCCTCATCCCCGAGCAGCATCGGCACCACGTTGCAGAAGAGTTGGTTGCACCATTTCTCCGTTGGCCTCCAGGCATCCTCGTCCTGCATGAGATGGAGCGAAGGAGCCAGGTGGGCACCTTTCGTGGGGAGGGTCTGCACTGTGCCTCCCTTTTCCCGCTCCCCACCCTTTCCCAGCAGACTCACCTGCTTCGGACTGGAGATCTCTCCCTCCCGGGTGGACTTTCGGAGCTGAAGGAGAAGGCAGTTTGTGTCACCCCCCAGGCAGGGTGGGTATGTTGTGGGGCAGGGTGAGGGTGGCAGCTCAGGAGGGGCAGCCAGCAGCCCTCTCCCATGCTGGCAAGAGCCTGTCCCGTCCCTCCCTGTCAGCCACAGCTGCAGAGTGGGCACACTGCTGTTCCACCCCACCACTGGCACTGCCTCAGGATGGGGAGCAGCACAGGCAGAGCCACTCACCCTCTTCTTGTAGTAGATCCTCCACTTGTGGTACTCCCTCATCACCACCTCGATGCGGCGTTTCCAGTAGTTGCCCTCCAGCACAACAGCCTGGGGGGCAGGACAGGGGGGCATGGCTGAGCCCCCCAGCCCCAACACCCCACAGCCAGGGCTGTTTGCCCTGTGCCACGTCAGAAACACCTTTCCCTGCAGATGGGTGCCCAGCTCCCCGCTGTGCCAGCCAGACCTGCGAGGGACCCTGCCCTACCTCTGGTTTTCGGTGCTCATCAGCCTCCAGCCCCTCCAGAGGGGTGATGAAACCACACACAGGGTTCTTCCTCCGCTCCACATCTGCACAGGGGAGAGCACAGCTGGCTTTATCCATGCCCCATCCATGCTTTATCCACGCCCTTATACATGGCCAGCCCCATCTCCCCGGGGCCCAGGCAGAGGGAGCAGGGTCTGGCCCATACTCACACTGGATGTACCACGCTCTCCAGATCGCGTTGTTGAGGCGAATTTTATCCCGGCAAAGCAGCCTCAGCCCCTTGAAATTCTTCCACTTGGGCGACACCAGCTTCCCACTGAAACACCAAGCAAAGGGGGGGCTGAGGGGCACCATCCCACAGTCCTTCCAGTTCGGGGTCTCATGCCTGGGGGGGACATGCCTAGGGGCCACCTGCCTGGTGGCAAATCAGGAGCAGGCACAGCCTGCTCTGCTACAGGAGGCTTGGCAGGCACCCCTGGGAGCACCCACCGGAGCGTTCCCAGCTCCTGTGCTCCCTGAGAGCAGCACAGGCCTAACCCCTGAGCTTCACAGACCCACAGGAGGCTTCTCAAACCCCCGGGATTAAAGCACAGCACACAGAGGAATTGACTCCCTGAGGTTTGAACCCCAGCTCTGAGGAGGGATCCCACTGTCCCTGACCAGGCCAGCTGTGTCCCAGCCCTAGGGGACAGGAAGGGAAGTCTCCCGCCCAGGCGAGACACCCGGGGACATGTGCTGTGGTGGCTCTTGCCTCATCACAGCATTTGGGCAGCTATTTCTGACCCTCTTTTTCATGCCAGGAAGGCCTTGGAAATGCTGCTTTCAGCTGCGGCAGGCAGGGACAGCCATCCTGGGGGATCTGGGAAGGCAGAACAGCACTGCAGGATGCTCAGGGTGTTCAGGGACACCTGCCTGTGCCCCAAGACAGACAGAGAGCAAGACCAGCCCTGCCCTCAGCCAGAGCTGCCCTGAGCTCTTTTCCACACCCATCCCTGCAAACCTGTGCCCCGCAGCCCGAGCTGGGCTCCTTGCTTCCCATTTTCCCATTCCCAGAAGCAGCTGTGTTTGTTCTACAGCTCGTTGTGGTGGTGGGGATGTCCCTGATGGGTCCTGCATTGGGGGAAGCCTCATTTCACTCATTGTCTTGTTTCCATTCAGCCAAGGGACACAACCCCTCATGTGCCCCTAATGGGGAGGTCCTGAGGGTCCTGATGCCCCAGGGTTCCCTCTGCCTCACCTTGGGGTCCATTTCACTGTTCCCAGCTCTCCCACCCATCAGGGCACGGCCCCGGGGCAATGCCAGCTGCTCCAGGGGTCCCTCTGAGAAGTGGCTGCATCCTGCATGGCATCCCTCCCCAGCCAAGAGTTTGTCCCCTAAAGATCTCAGTGCTGCTCTGAGTCCCACTTTCCCTTGGCTCATGCAGGTAGCAGGAAAGGTGGAGCGTGGGGTGCTGTATCCCCTGTTCCCAGCCTCTCCTCGGGTGCATCCAGGTGCCTCCGGGCCGTGTGCCCAGGTAGGTGCTGGGGATGAGAATGGTGTTAGAAGCCTCTGGCTTGTTCATTCAAGCCTGTGAAACCTCCAGAAATTCTCTAGCTATGGTTTTGGTGAGTTCTGCTTTGCCTTGTCTTGAAATCTGCCTCCTGCAGAGGAGGAGGACCGGGGACCCCCTCCACCTGCAGAGCCTGATGCAGGGATGTGTCCGGGAGCGGGTGCTCCCACCCACTGGGGTGGATGGGGACAGTTTCCCCAGGGAGATACAGCCCAACCCACAGCCCCAGGGGCTGGGAAAGGACCCGAGTCCCCGTGGCTCCAGCCTGCAGAGAGTTAAGGACTCGGCTACACACTGGCCACTCCACTATCACCAGGATTTTGACCTTTCCCCAGCGGCACCAAGGCAAACAGCGCGGTGCTGCCAAGCGGAGGAGCCAATGGAAAGGACGGTTTTCCCGGGCACGTGGCCAAATCCTGCTGGTCAAGGCCACGCTGCTCACTCACAGACAGATGAAAAGGAGCAGCCCAAGGCCCTGGGGTGCAATCAGACACCTTGGTCACGCGTAGGGCCTGTGGGGCCACGGCCACGGAGCTGCTGTGGGGTCTGGAGGCAGAGGCGTGATGCCTTTGGGCTTTGCTGCCAACTGCCTTTTTTCCCCCCTTAGTGATCCTTTCATTTTTGGGGCTTATCAGGCTGATCTTTGCTCCCTGCTTTGCCTTGAATACGGCCCTACCCTTTCCTGAAATTATCTCCCCAGAGAGACGGATGCAAACCCCACATCAAACCGTGGGGAGGGTTTAGGGTGCCCTAAACAGGTTGAGGGGCTTGCTGCCCCACACTGTCAGAGGGACTGGGAAACAGATCCCACCGTGGGCTACAGGGTATTTGTGGGATGGGGTGAGGTGGGAGCAGGGCTCAGCCTGGGTCCAACCCCAGTGTGGGTCCACAGCACCTTGTTTGCTCCGTGGCTTGTTTACCCACTTTCAGGTGTTGGAGGCCCTGATTCTGTGGCAAAATTGGCTCTTTTCCCCCCCGTCAGCAGCAAAAGGAGCAGGGAAGAGTGACCTGGAGAGATGCAGGGGCTGCACAAAAAGAAATGAGTGGCAGGAGGAGGGGAACAGCTGAGCTGAGGGTCCCCTGGCGGGGACAAGCCTGCTCATCCCTTCCAAGGAGCAGGATCCCTGTGGGGCTATCACAGCCCCCCTCGCTCCCTGGACTGTGGGACATGGCAGGAAGGAGGACAGTGTTCCCTGCAGGTCCTGAATGCTCATCTTCCATTTCTCAGAAACATTACTACCACGGTCATGTATTTTCTTGAATTTTTGTGTTTTAAAATCCGGAGTCTGGCGAAGAAAGTTAAAAATCTGACCACAGTTTCCCTGGAAAGTGCCCCCTAAGCCAAAAATGGCTGTGTTCAAACCCACCTTGGAACTCCACTACCTGAACAAGCTGTTTCCTTCACTGTGGATGGAACAGCTGCTGTGCCAGCTGTGGTGGGACGGAGCTCAGCCAGGGGGGATCCAGGGATGGTGTTGAACAAAGGTGTTGATAGACTGTGCTGGGATGATGTAGCGACCTGCTCTGTGTGTGCTCCGAGCAGAGATGGAACAGACATTTTCCTGTCCCAGATGAGAAGTGAAGGCATTGAAAAACTCTTGCAAAAAGTCACCTGGGAGCCAGATAGTTACAAGCCAAGCTACACCTACACAGCCAGTTATTTTGGTGGTCTCTGGAGGTATGACCCCCCAGTGCATCAGTGTGGGAACTGCAGCACACCAGCCCGGCCCCTTCACATGATCCTTGGACAGGATCAGCCCCGGGGAATGACAGAGGAAGGGCTCACAGCTCCCTGACATTAATGACAGCACAAGCACAGCTCAGTGTGGGTGGGTTTGGCCTGATCAGGAGAGACTTGCCCCCTCGTCAGACCCCCTGGAAGGAGAGGGGGGTCTTCTGCCAGAAGGAAATGTGGGGAGGGAAGCTCAGCTTGTGCATGCCTGGGGTCTCTGCCTGGTGCTCGCTGCCCCTGTGCAGGTGTTTAAGGCACTGTGAACTAAAAAATCAGTCTGAGTGCGTTGAAGCCACAGCAGCAATTCCACCTCTTCCAGGGGAGACACAGAGCCTGCCAGGAGGAAGAATTAGTAGGGAATTGGCACACAAGCCACCTTGTTTTGAGTCACAAGAGGGGCAGAGTGGATAACTCCAGGTTGGTTCCCAGTCTAACGTCCCTACCTGCCGAACCTCTCCCTTGTTACCTGCAGGGAGAAGAGCAGGTTCATCCACACCACGCTCTGGGAACAGCTACGGGGAGCTGCTTCTGGAGCCCGAGGCAGATGTGTGCCAGGTGAGACCACGAGAGGCTGCAGTTTGCAGCTCCCAGCCCGCTCCCAACTTTTCTCCCTTCAGGAGGATGTTCCCCAGGTCAGCGATTCCCAGGAATGGGTCATGGGAAGGGTTGTGAGCCCAGCCGGTTCAGCTCCACACTCGGCCGTTTGGGGAAGGAGGGGCAGCCAGGTGGGCTGCAGGGAGAGACATCGCAGCCTAAGGCAGGGATTCCAGAAATGAAGGCTGTTGCAGGAGAGGGAGTGGGAGAGAATCATTCAGCCTTTGGCAGGAGAGCTGCTCTTAAGTGTCCTGGAATATGGGTAAAAAGGAACTGTTTCATCCCAGCTTCCAGCACCACGAGGAAGACTCTGGAGCAGGGATTGCCTCTCTTTGAGGGATCTGAGGGAACAAGTTACTACTGGAGCAAACCTTGATGTGGAGAGAGCGTTTCTTTCCCAGCAAGGGGGTGATGCACAGTCCTGCCCAGGAGGGGAAAATAAGACAGATCCCTGGGGTGATTGCTTGGGCTGAGACAGGACTGCCATAATGCCTGTGAAATGCCCACGAGGAATGCTGAAGAGGGGAGGAATTCCAGCTATAGCCACTGAAAAATGTTCAGGGAAAGTTTAGTGAGTGGCCCTTGAAACGGTACCAGACAGCAAGGGATGTGTGGCTGCGGCAGTCACAGCTCACCAGGGGGTGGGATAGTTCCCACACGACAGAAGAGGAGGGAGAGGGATGGGTTTGTTCATCCTGAAGAAGGTGAAGAGACAATCTGCTTACTGCCATCAGCTACACCGGTTGGAACAGGGAAACTCCAACCAAAGCCATGGACAGCACTCCTCCCTGTGAGAGCGGGGCAACCCTGGGGAGGCTGGAACAGGGTGGGCTCACATCCGTCAGTGATGGCCCTGAGCGACCTGACCTGGCTGTGGACCCAGCCCTGCCCTGCAAAGGAGCTGGGTGATGAATTCCAAACTGGATGATGAATTCCCAGCTGACACCTTTCTCTGGTTCCTCCTTGGTTGGGGAGTTAGTCTGCAATAAACTGTGGGACCTTGGGCTGGTGACTCCAGCTGAGGCCGTGCTGAACCAACCCCCCGTCTGGGGAACCTGGCTGGGATGGAAGGTGTGAAATGGGAGGAGATGCGGAGAAGTATCAAATCAGATGAGACCAAATGTAGAGGTGCACCGAGTACCTTTAAACTGCATTTTCCCACTCTGATACTTTCCTCCAGCTGCTGCTGCCTACAAGGGTGTGAAAATGTATTAGCAAGGGAAAGGCTGGGAGGGGTGGGGGTGTCCACCCTGGAGAAGAGAAGGCTCCAGGGAGGCCTCAGAGGCCCTTCCAGTGAATAAAGGGGGTTCCAAGAGAGCTGGAGAGGGACTTTGGCCAAGGGCCTGGAGTGACAGGACAAGGGGAATGGCGTCCCACTGCCAGAGGGCAGGGATAGATGGGATATTGGGAAGAAATTGTTCCCTGTGAGGGTGGGGAGGCACTGGCACAGGTTGCCCAGAGAAGCTGTGGCTGCCCCATCCCTGGAAGTGTCCAAGGCCAGGTTGGACAGGGCTTGGATGAGGGTCCCACTGCAGTGGAGCCGGTGTGGGCATTGCCATGCTCAGTGCAGGAAGGAAATGAAGCACTGGCAGAGTCCAAGGGGTTGGGAGATCTGGAGCGATGGAGCCCTGACTGCAGCGAAGTGGCAGAGCTGTGCCCTGCCAGCAAACCAGGCACCTGGGATGTGGTGACAGGCCTGGTATGTGAGAACCAGGACCCTTGGAGTGCTGTCCCTGTGCCCAGCGCCCCCAGGGATGCCCTGGCACTGATTACAGATTCCATCACATGGAACACTAGAGGACTTCAAGGCAAACCTGAGATCTCAGCCCCTGGATGAGACCCTGAACGAGACACTGAATGAGGGGAAAGGCAATGGGCACCTCTTCAGGGCTGCTTTGCTGAGCTTCTGCTTTCATGTAGTGTCAGCAGCACATTGTAATTCCAGGTTTCCTTCCTTTGGGAAGGCTATGCAGTTTTGCATTGACTTGAGCAAGTCCCTCTGATGCCATGCTGGAGAGAAGTCAGTGCCTGGGGGCTTGGCAAAGGAGGGATCTGCCTTCAAGAATACTGACCAAGGCACCAAAAGACACATTGCATTCTGTCCTGTTGTCATCAAGGAGCTGTCACCGGGACTTGGGTGGTTTGTGTGGCAGGGGAACGATGCAGTCACCCATCAGATCTAGCAGGAGAGAAGGAGGGAAGCTTTTGGGAGACCCTGGACAAAAGGCCTGTTCAGCCATCCAGCCCTGAGTGCTGCTGCTGCTTGTCACGGAATAACTTCAGGACATGTGGACAGAGTCAAGGACAGAAGGCAGGACTCCTGCTCTGGGCTGGATTGCCAAAGATTGAGTGCTGACGGCCCATGGGGTCACTGCTGCTCTGTGGGGTGCAGAGGGTCTGGCCATGAGAGGGCCTCAGCTGAGCACAGCAACGCCGGATCTCACGGGGAAGTGAAGCAGAGTCAAGCTACATGTGAAAAGAGGAGGAACTTCTCACCTGGCTCCATGGCCAACAACCCAGCACCAGCTCTTTCTCCCTGGAACCTCCCAGGACGGTGTTTTCTGTGCATATGGCACACACAGCCCATGGAGAAGAGGAGGACGCTGTCAGTTGGCAACAAGGCCCTGGCTGGGCAGCGGGGCTCAGCCCCTCACGCCTTCAGAGAGCTGGGGGCCCACGAGACACGTGCCGGCATGAGGGCTCTGGGACTCACCTGTACTCCAGGCTCATGCACTCGAAGAGCCGGGTGAGGGTCGGGTCGATGCTCCGGGGATCAGCGGGCTCGGGCTCGGCGCGGTGGTGCCGCCGCCGGGGCAGCGCGTCGCTGTGCGGGGACGACACCATGAAGTGGCCGCTGTGGATGACCTGGGATGGGTTCTGTGCCCCAGCACCGGGTCCTGTGCCACCCACAGCCGCATCCTCGGAGTCGGAGTCGGAATCAGAGACGGGGCACGGCCCGACTGGGGGCTCCTGGAAAGCTCCCGGGAGCCCCACCTGAGCTCCTGCCATCACCTGGGGCCTGCTGTGGAGCCCTTATGGACCTATCCCAGCGCTGTGATCCGTGTCCCGGGTGTGCCAGAGCCTACGGGCACTGTGTTGGCATCGAGCTTGTGCCGTTGGGCTCCCCGGCCACGGGACACCTTCACCACATCTCCTCCTGGGCGCCTCCTCCACCCGGCCCACGCCGCCTGCTCCACGCGCCGGGGTTCAGCGGGTGCTTTGCCGGGGTTCAGAGGGTGGTTTGCCGGGGTTCGGTGGTTGGTTTGCCGGGGTGGATCGTCACCAGCCCTACTTATAGTGCTGGTGGCTGATCCCCGCCCATGGCACACCGTCAGCAGGCCGTGGCACTCTGCCACCGGCCACCGGCGCTTCAGCTCCGCGCCACCGTCCTGCTCCGGCGGTGTCCCCGCCGACCCTGGCTTTTCTGTCCCCCCCTCCAGCTGGGGAGGGGCAGCTGCGGGTCCCCTGTGCCCCCAGGGCTGGTTGGCAGGAGGCTGTGTTTACCCGGGGTTAATCGCTGATCCCGGGGGCCGGCGGGGAGAGGAGCGGGCGGTATTTACCCAGCGCCTCTTCCCTAATGGATCTCCCCGCACTTCCAAGGGAACAAACACAGATTAGGGGACACAAACAGGTAAAATTATAGCAACGGGCACCCAGCTCAGCACAAAGCACGCCGAGGCACTGAGCCATGTGCTGAGCTGAGAAAGAGCCCAGGGGAAACCTGCTCTGAGGGGGGCCCCAGCAGGAGAGGGGGTGCAAATGCCCAGTGCAAGAGAGGACAGCAATGAGCTCGGGTGTGGTGGGATTTACACTGCTCGTGGTCGTGCAGTCCTTAAAATCACAAAATCAACACATCCTAGAATGGTTTGGGTGGGAAGGAACCTTAAAGCTCAGCTCATTCCAATCCTCCTGCCGTGGGCAGGGACACCTGCCACTAGCCCAGGTTGCTCCAAGCCCCATCCAACCTGGCCTTGGACACTTCCAGGGCTGGGGTAGCCACAGCTTCTCTGGGCAACCTGTGCCAGGGCATCCCCACCCTCACTGGGAACAATTTCTTCCTAATATCCAGTCTAAATCTACCCTGGAGTGCCTTCACCTCTGAGGTGTCCTGAGAGATGCAGAGCAGATGTGCCAGCCCCCTCCCCTGCTCTGTGCCAGCTGATCTTGGATAAATGCTGAGATCCCTTGACAGGTCTGGCATGTGCCATGTCACAAGCATCTCCTCTCTGACCCGAGCCACAGAGGGACACAGTGGATATAATTTCACTCTTAAATCACTTATTTTCTCTCTAGTTTCTGGCAACTTCTTCTCCAGCCCCACAGCCTGGCGGGAGCAGACATGCCAGGATAAAGGGCTGGGATAAAGCTGAACATAGATGGCCACAGGCATCAGAACCCTAATCCAGCTTGCAGATGGATCTGAGCACCTCTGTACCACCCTGGTGGGCCCTGTTGATGCTCCAGGGGGGCAAGTAGCCCCCCAGGGGTATTTTCCAGAGCTGGAAGAAGAATATGCACAGAGCTGGTTTGGATGATTCCACGATGATCAGTGCAAACCTCTCTTGGGAATAATTTCTGGATTTTCCAGCCAGATTTCCATGGCTCCGTAGCTCTTTCCCCTCTTTGTGGTTCATTACAACCCCTTCAGCCTGTCCCAAGCTGCCTGTCAAGATGATGGAGAGAGAAGTAACTTTAAAAGTACTGTCTGCAGACATTTTAAAGCAGTAATGGGCATGTGGGTGTCCTGGGAAACCAAGATTTAGGCAAGGCACAAGGAAACAAAGGCGTGAGAGGTACACAGGGTTTCTGGGCACGTTCCTCTTGTGCTGTGCTAAAGGGACTTCTCAGGATTTTGACAAATGCCATTTGCCATCTGTTCACTGGCCACAGGCAGAGTTCAGTCCTCTGGGACAACACCTGTCTGAGGGAAACAGAGAAATACATCAGTGAGGCTTTTAGGGATATGACAACTCCCTCATCCCCAGTCCAGCAGCTCTTGCGCTGCAGAGGCGGGAAATCCTGTGGGCAAAGGGCACCCGGACCAAGGCTCCCCATGTGATCCAGCCAGCACTGGGGCACTGACACAGGCAGTCACAGCAGGAATGGATTGGGATGGCTGGACTCAAACCTGGGCGGTTCAGCAGGTACAGAAGAGCACACAGCTCTCCCAGTCCCACAGGACAAGGATCCTGTGAAGTCCTGAAAATAGAAAATCCATAAAAAAGGGGCTACGACTGGAACTAGCAGCATTGCTACCAGGAGTAGGATAGAGAGGAGAAATATATTGTGAAAGCTTTATTAGAAACCAAGCAGCAAAGCTGGTGGCCTGAATATGTCACGTTCAGGGAGACCAGAGAGACTGTATGGGTAGAAATAGCGAGAGCTTGTTAAAAGGAGATTAAAAGCAGGAGGCAGCAGCAACTCATCGAGTGCCACCCCTGCCATGGGCAGGGACACCTTCCACTAAACCAGGCTGCTCCAAGCTCCATCCAGCCTGGCCTTGGACAATCCCAGGGATGGGGCAGCCACAGCTTCTCTGGGTAACCTGTGCCAGGGCCTCACCACCCTCACAGCCAAGAATTTTTTTCCCAATATCCCATCTAACCCTGCTCTCTGGCACTGGGAAGCCATTCCCTCTTGTCCTGTCTGTCCATCCCTTGTCCCAGGTCCCTCTCCAGCTCCCTTGGAGCCCCTTTAGACACTGGGACGGGCTCTCAGGTCTCCCTGGAGCCTTCTCTTCTCCAGGTGAACCCTCCCAGCTCTCCCAGCCTGGCTCCAGAGCAGAGGGGCTCCAGCCCCTGGAGCATCTCTGTGGCCTCCTCTGGATCTGCTCCAGCAACTCCACACCCCTCTTGTGCTGAGAACTCCAGGGCTGGATGCAGCACTCATCCAGAGGTCTCCAGAATTAGTGGCTTCATTTCTGCATTTGGTGAAGAAATAGCAATAAACATGGGATTTCTGGGAACTCATAGATAAAGGGAAGTGGGAAGGGAAGAGGTCACAGCCCCAAGGCTGGCAGAGCTCAAGGAGCGTTTGCTCAACAGTCTCAGGCACATGGTGGGATTTTGGGGTTGTCCCGTGCAGGGCCAGGAGTTGGACTCGGTGATTCTTGGGGGTCCCTTCCAGCTGAGTATATTCCATGATTCTATGATTCTTTAGATACAATAACCTGAAGAAGAGTAAATGCAGTTTTTAGAGGAATTCGTGGCTTGGAAATCTGTTACAGCAGAGGCAGTGTGTGTGGACAACAGTGACCTGAGCAGTGTAATGTCATCCAAAAAAAGCTTTAAAGAAGGTCTATCGTAGAGTTTTCAGAGACACTGAGCTGTAACAGATCAACAGCTTGCAAAGCTGGGAAGCAAAAATAAGGCAAACTGGTGAAAACGCAGAGATTTCCTGGTGGATGCTCCGAGTGTCTCCAGTGGGACTGGAATTTTCGGCTGTGTTCCGAAGTGATGGAGAAAAGGCCGTAAATAGCCCGGTGACAACATTTCTGGTGGAGAAAATAGTTCAGAACTGTCACAGCTAAAGGTGACTGGAAGGATTTCAGGCTGCAGAGCGAGTGGGTGATAACACGGAAAACGAGATTCAATGTTGATAAGGATGAAGTGAAGCACATCCCTCGCTGCTCATGGGGGGACTCTAAATTAGCTGATGCCAGTCAAGAGCTGAGGGTAACTGTAGGCAGTTCTCTGAAAACAGCAGCTGAAGGTTCAGGAGTAATTAAAAATTTAAAAAGGCTCCAGAAATTGCAAGGAAAATATCATTTGCCCCATATAAAGAAGGGGGCGCTCATGGGGGTGTGTGGCTTTGGTGCCTGGCTCAGAAAAGACGGAGAAGAACTGGAAAAGGTCACAGAGATGGAGAAAATGCATGGTCAGAGGTGGGAATGTCATCCCTGCAAGAAAGGGCTGAACAGATCAGGGCTGTGTTAGAATAGAGATGAATGAGGTTCCAATCCCCTGCCATGGGCAGGGACACCTTCCACCATCCCAGCTTACTCCAAGCCTTGTTCAACTTGGCCTGGAACCCTTCCAGGGATGGGGCAGCCACAGTTTCTCTGGGCAACCTGTGCCAGGGCCTCCCCACCCTCACAGCCAAGAATTCCTCCCCACTATCCCTCTGGCAGTTTAAGCCATTCCCCCTTGTCCTGTCCCTCCAGTCCAAAATCCCTCCCCAGCTCTTGTGGAGTCTTTTCAGGCCCTGGAAGGGCACTGGGGATGCAGACATGGATGCAGTAGGAACAGAGAACAGTTAAAGATGGTTATTCAGCATTTTCACAGCTGGTAGTCGAACCAGATGACCCCCAGAGGTCCCTTCCAACCTTCACTCTTCTGTGATTCTGCGAGCCTGGGGGCACCAGGCAAAGGAATGGTAAGTTCACCTCAGGATGTTGTGAAACCAGAAGTCTAAATGGACTCATTTAGAATTCTATGGTTCTAGGATTCTCCTTGCCTGCCAGACTTCCTTCCTGCTGGAAGCTGCCTGACAAACCCGGGGCGAGAGCACCCTCTGGGGACCGGCAGGAATGTGGCAGTGAGATTCCATTTCTCAAATCACTTCTTTTCACGTGGACTTTGCACTTTAGGTGTCTCATGGTGGTCGTGGGTGCCTGCTACTTGCCCAGAGAGAGGAGCCTGCCGGAGAGGGCTGGAAGCCACAGAATGTTTCTGTTCCTACGGGACAAGCTGAGCCTCCCTGGAGAGAGCAGGAGAGACCTGAGGACACACACAGCCCCGGGGCTTGTAGGAAAAATGAGATATCACTCACAGAACGGTTTGGGTTGGAAGAGACCTTAAAGATCCATGGGCAGGGACACCTTCCACTAGCCCAGGTTGCTCCAAGCCCTGTCCAACCTGGCCTTGGACACTCCCAGGGATGGGGCAGCCACAGCTTCTCTGGGCAACCCGTGCCAGGGCCTCATCACCCTCACTGGGTAGAATTCCTTCCTAATATCCCATCTAACCCTGCCCTCTATCAGTTTGAAGCCATTTCCCCTTGTCTTGTAGCTCTGGGGCTTTGTCCAAAGTCCCTCTCCAGCTCTCCTGGATCCCCTTTAGGCCCTGGAAGGAGCTCTCAGATCTCCCCA
Organism: Oxyruncus cristatus; assembly: GCA_013399855.1. Classification (NCBI taxonomy): domain Eukaryota; kingdom Metazoa; phylum Chordata; class Aves; order Passeriformes; family Cotingidae; genus Oxyruncus; species Oxyruncus cristatus. Next base: position 173,009 of record VXAY01007072.1, read on the forward strand.
GAGCCTTCTGTTCTCCAGGTGAGCACCCCCAGCTCTCCCAGCCTGGCTCCAGAGCAGAGGGGCTCCAGCCCCTGGAGCACCTCCATGGCCTCCTCTGGACTCGCTCCAGCAGCTCCACATCCCTCTGCTGTTGAGAACCCCAGGGCTGGAGGCAGCTCTGCAGGGGGGGTCTCACAAGGGCAGAGGGGGACAGTCACCCCCACTTCACCAAAGTCACACTTGTTAAAGACAATGAGGGGACGTTGCACAAAAGAGGTTTTTTGCATCTCACCAAGGAGAGTCGCCACGAGGACGGAATATCCAATGGAATCATCCCTCCTGCCATGGACAGGGAATGTGGTGCTGGAAGGTGCTGTCTGGGGTGCACAGTGGGTGCCCAACCACTGGCCCTGGCATGAGGGGGCATTAACAGAGGGTCCCTTTGATCACACATCTCTACATCTATTCTCAAGGCAAGAGAGTTACCAAAAAAACCCAAAAAACCAAAACCAACCAACCAAACAAGAAAACCACACACACAAAACAAACAAACAAACAAACAAACGAAAAACACACAAAAAGACCCCCCCCCCAAAAGATTCCTAAATGCAACAAGAAATTCCCAAGTTTGAGAGCTGAGGAACATTTTATTTAGGTTATTATCTCCTACACTGGGTTTAGTCTCCATTCCGAGCTGGCAGCTGCCTACTCCTGCCTGTCACACACCTCCTGAGTCACTGCAGAGGGGCCTGAGCAGGAGGTGGTGGGAGGCAGGAAGAAATCCCACGTGTCAAGGAAGACGCGCAAACTACGGTGTGCAAAATCCCACACAGGCACGACAAGGTAAGAGAGGGTTTGTTTGCACTGATTTTTGTTTGCTAGCTCATGCATTGATGAGGAGACAGCTCTTATCTCCCTGAGCCAAAGGCACTCCAGAGCTCATGTGCCACTGGAGGCATTTTTAGCACACCAGTGCCACGGAGGCTGGAAGCTGGAATGGGTGGCATCTGCTGGAGGGTTCTGCCCTCAAAGATGAGAACGTATCATAGAATCGTTAGGGTTGGAAAAGCCCTCTAGGATGATCAAGTCCAACCATTCCCACCACTAACCTGTGTCCCCAAGTGCCACATCCACACATCTTTTAAACCCCTCCAGGGATGGTGACTCCACCCCTGCCCTGGGCAGCTGTACCAGGGCCTGACCACCCTTTCAGTGAAGAAATTTCTCCTAATACCCAACCTGAACCTCCCCTTGATCCTTTCAGGAAAAATGTAAGGCCATGGTTGTTGTGGGAATTGCTGCTTTCCAGGAGAGTTGGTGGTCAAAGCGATGGATCCGTCGTGTCCACAGGGTTGACCCTGGCAGAGCCAGCAGGTCCTGCTCGAAGGCTTCTGCCTGACCTGAGCTCTGACACGAATTCATGCAAATCCTGCTCTATTCCCTCACCTGCTGACTCCTTGTGCCAGAGCTCCCTGAGCCCTTCCCGTGCTCCCTGGCTTTGCTCTTCCCTGCTGGTTCAGACCTGAGTCCCTCCTTCTCAAACAAGACCTCTCACACATGGTCCCAAAATCCCCAAAGACATAGAAAAGACCTCACAAATACCTTGTTTCCTGGGACCTGTTGGGCACACATTACCTGTGCTGAGCCTGCAGACTTTCTTTGCTAACCCTGACTACCTTAAGCCTCAGCCTCTGTCGTGCTGCAGCTCTTGGACAGAGCAGGGAGCATTTTGGGGGTGCTGTTAGGCACAGGAACGAGGGGTCATGCAGAGGCTTTTGAGGACAGGCTGCTTCCCTTGCGTCCTCCTGCCATTGGGACACCAATGGACTCATCCTGCTGTAACTCTGTGCAGGGGTCACATCCAGAGGGATGGACCACAGGAGCTGGGATGTTCTTCCCACACACATATTTAATGGCACTCTGAAATCTTGTTTTCAGATTCAAAGAGGCAAAGGCAGGACGGTGCCTCCCCTCTGTGCTGTCACCTCTGGGAAGTCACGGTGGCCCTGGCTCAGGGACAAGCTGAGCTGCAGTGCTGGAAACCCTCTAATGTATTAACCTCTGTGAGCGCTTCAAAGACCCAAAAGAGACTTTTACAAATCAGGCAGTTCTTTGAATACTGATTTATTTGACTATTTAACATCTATTAAGCCTTAAGTGCAGGAAGTTCGGAGCAGGAAGTTGACTGTGCATGTTAGTATCTTGAGCAAGATCTTCAGCAAGTGAAAATTAGGTCATTTCCCTGAAATTAAGGCTGTAAATGAACTGACAAAGCCATGAAAGTCTATTGGGTTGACCATTTCACATTTTACATGAAGCACACAGCTGATCTGGAGACTTCTGAGTTTCCAAGAGACTGTTCTGACTATTAACGTAATTAAAGTGATCTGACTCCGAACAAGAGGACATAGACACAGCTGAGAATAGAGAGAAACTACAGGAAGGAGAAGAAGTGGAAAATGCCTTATTTTCTTTGGCAGCTCTGCAAAGACCCCCTGGGACACCCGCTTTGGCCATGGCAAGTTTTGCCTTGTTCTGACTCTTTGCAGAGCCAGAATTGGCCACAGGTTGGACAGAAAGGGAAGGAAAATGCAACTAGCAGGCGAGGGGCTTGATGAGGATGGTGGAGGCTCTGCAGTTGCCGTTGCACAGGTTGCCCCACGTGATGCTGCCCCTGACGTTCAGCCGCACGGAGTAACACGCCGAGTACCACCAGCCGCCCCCGGAGCTGGAAGCACAGTTCCCGCTGGAAGTGTCCTGGTCCCGATCTTGAGTGGAGAACTTCATGTTGTCGTGCATGGTGGTGGTGCCCTTGGAGGCCATGGCATCCTCTGCTGTCCCCGAGTGCGCTCCCAGCCTCAGCCGGTAGCCCTGGGACTCATCGTCCAGGCGGAACAGGTTGTAGTCTGCAAACCTCTTGTTGTTTGAAGCATCCCAGATGACAAACCTGACCTGGTAGACCTTCTGCCTGGTGATCTGGTGGATGTACTCGGTGCCCAGCCAGAACTCGGTGTGCACGTTCCCAAAGCCGTGCTTGTAGGTGCTCCAGGACTCGGCCCAGGTGATATCTGTGTCCTGCCGGTTCCTCTGGATCACCGTCCAGCCCGTGTCCTTCCCATTCATCTCACAGTACACCACGATGCTCTGATATCCCTCGGGCTGGATGACATAAATCCCGCTGGGGCTGTTGATGGGGAGATCACTGCAATCCCTGAGCCAGCCTGGGGCGTGAGAGACCACGGGGAATGAGACAACAATAGGCACAACAACAGCCCAGTCTGCCGTTCCTGCAACCCTGGAATCACCTGCATCCCTGGGGCTAGGAAAGGGGAAACCTCATTCCCTTGGCATTGGATACCCCATGGATGCCCGTGAGATCCCAGCAAGCTTTGCTTGGGAGGCACATCCTGTGTCATGTAAGTAATGGCTGCAGAGTTCTCTGAGGTCACAGAATCCCAGAATGGTTTGGGTTGAAGGGACCTTAAAGCTCATCCTGTTCCACCCTCCTGCCATAAGCAGGGACTCCTTTCACTATCCCAGCTTGCTCCAAGCCCGATCCAACCTGGCCTTGGACATTTCCAGGGATGGGGCAGCCACAGCTTCTCTGGGCAACCTGTGCCAGGGCCCCCCCACCCTCACAGGGAACAATTTCTTCCCGTCATCTCATCTAAATCTCTCCTCTTTCAGTTTAAAACCATTCCCCTCTGTCCTATCCCTATTGCCCCCTGTAGAAATCCTCTGGGCTCATGTCAGTCACGGCTCGGTGTGGAGCTGTCACTGGTGAGGATGTGAGGCCTTGGTGCCCTCGTGGTGTGGAGGAGCACATCAAATCCTGCTCAGGCACTGGGCTGGCTGCTCCCCAGGCTCGATGCCCACCCACCACCACAGCTCCCCACACTCCTCATTCCCTACACCCCTCCCCGTTCCCTGCGGGACGTGGGGTCCTTACTGCCGGGGCTCTGTGCCTCCCGAGGTTCACCGGCCAGGTTCCCACTGTCTTCTGCTCCATCTGCCTCTGGAAAAAAACAGGAGTGAGGTGAGCAGCCCTGTGCCACAGCACAGAGGTGACTCCAGCCCCCACGGGCTGGTATTGACAGCACGGAGGTTTTTGAAGGGCACCTCAGTGGTGCCACTGGGCTCATTTTATTTCCTGGGTGGTAGTTTTCGGTTGGGAAATCTTCAAAGGGATCAGACACCAGCAATGGTAGCGCTGCCTGTTTGCTCCTGTCAGCATTGTGATGTGGAGCAGAAGCCATGGCTGAGTACAGTCATGGAATCAGGGAATGGTTTGGGTAGGAAGGGATCTTTTAAAGGTCATTTTAGTTGAAATTACCTGCTATGAGCAGGGAATTTTCCACTAGACCAGGTTGCTCAGAGCACAGGTGATGAGCCCAAGGATGTACAGGGAAGGACTGAGAGGGAAATGGGCTCTCACACCAAGTTGAAACAGCTGAGAACTGTTGCTGTGAACTTGCTTTCCAGTGATGGCTGAAGGGTTCATGTGTTCATTCAACCCCCAAAGACCTTCAGAAGCCTTCAGAGAGGAAAGGAGCTCACATAAGAGAACTCTATTTAAGAGAAAACCCAAAACCCATCTTAGTAAGATGGTGTTTCCCTGAGAGCCTCTGGAGGTGTGACCTCCATCAGTGGTGTGAGGAGGTTTTGGGATCCTTTAGACACGTGCAAACTTCAAAAAGCCTTTTGGTTGGTCACATATACAAAGTTTTTCTGAAGTTTCAGGGCTCCAGATGGACTATAGGAGTACACATTTAGGAAGAGAACATATAAAGGAAGAGAAAAGGTCTGTCTTCCTTTCAATATCCACAGCTCTCCAGGAAAAAACTGCCACCTACAATCTTGCCAGTAACATGAATGACCAAATCTAGTGGTGTTTGGTTAAGATATTAAATTGGAGGAAGATTTGATCAGGCTCCTTTTACTCCAGAGTGTGACTGCCCTTCCCCAACAGCATTCTCCACACCTCCCTCTCTGTGCAGAGGGGAGATGGCTCCTGATGTTTGGATGAACAGAGTTTAGGGATTTAAGAGAGAAAGCACGTACCGGGAAGAGGCTCAAAGGAGCGGATATTAATGATTTCAGACAAACTTGCATTCAGTCTTTCCAGGTTTTCAATCTCCAGAGCAAGAACTGGGGCTAGCAGGGCCAGCAGGGAGGCGAAGAACAGAGGGTTGGAGTGACCAGCAGCTGGAGAGAGAAGACACACAGTGAATCTGAGAATGTGAATCCTCTGCAGGAGAACTGGAGTGCCGGGTTGGGGGCACTGCTGGTACCTGAAGATACTCAGGAGCTACCACAGGGGAGATACACAAGGCACAGGGACCTGAGACCTTGGAAAGAAAGGAGCTGTTGTGGCCACAGTGCTGAAGGTCCCCTGAGAGTCAGGGGCTTCACTTAATTGTCCCAGAACAGCTCCCTCCCACCAGGGCATCGGGCAGAGACTGGGAGCTGCCCACTGCACGAAGACAGTGGGAACAGAGTGTCCTGCCGGGAGCCAGAGCGCTGATCCCACATCAGATCCCTGCTCCTTGTCACACATGGGGCTTCTCCAAGGATGTGCATCCCAGCTGGCATCTGGACCAGGACATTCTATGCTCTGAAGGATGGTTTCTGCCAGCCTCTGGAAACCTGAGCAATTGGACTCCTTTGGAGCAGACCTGATCAGGACATTCCCCAACAGTCTCTCCATGGCCAGATCCATGGATTTGGGGTCTACAACCAGCTTCAGCACCCTGAAGAACTGATGAGGATAATGGGTGATTAATGAACTAATTAGCTGCAATTCCAGTTTTTCTGGGGCAGTGCTTTGGGCTCTGGCACAAATACAATTGAAATAAATGCTGCCTTTCCAACACCACCCAGAGCAGGACGGTTTTGCTTCTGCTCAGGAATGGAGGAGAGGGGGTGAGGAGGAGCATCCCAGAAACCTTGGGGTACGGCAGCAACAGGGTCATCCCACCATCCTGAGTCCAGAAAGGGTCAGTGGGAGAAGCAGTGTGGGGGACAGCCCAGAGGTAGAGGATGTAGGGATACCCAGCTGCACACCGCACCCGTCCCATCCCATCCATTCAGTCCTACCCCATCCCATCCCATCCATTCAGTCCTACCCCATCCCATCCCATCCCATCCCATCCCACCCCACACTCACCCATGCTGTCTCTGTGTGGACCCTGCAGAGAGGGCAGCTGAGGAGGTCTGGTGGCAGATGGTGTTATATAGGGCTTGTCACTGGGGTGGGGTGGCCAATCCAAACAGCAGCACCCACCCATTCCCGTAAATTTATGGTTTGTTTGCCTCCTTCTCCAGGTGCTTTTGCAACTGTTGTGCTTCTGTGATAAGGGTTCCCAGCAAACAGCAGCTGATGTTCACACAGAATTCTGTGAATCCAGCGAAAGCTCCTGAGAGGAATTTTCCTGGAGGTTGTTACTACTTACGGGATTTGACGCTAAGCCCTGTAGGGACACCCAGTCCCCTGGGCCGTGGCAGAAATCTCGGTTACAGACCCTCCAGGCCTCACTCACAGACCCTACTCTCGTTACAGACCCTACAGACCCTTCTGCCCTCGTTTGGTGCCTCACCTGAGGGTGAACAGTGACACTCCATCCGGGTTTCTACACACACTGGGCAGCAAAGGGGCCTCATCCCTGACCCGCCTCCCAGTGCCACCCTCCAGCACTGAGCCTGCCCACGGGGCAGCCACGTGTGTGAAGGTCCTGCAGGCCCCCCAGGGCTGAAGCCAAGGGTCTGCTGGAGTGTTGGGTTCTGACCTCTCAGCTCCAGGTAACTCATCCCACAGCCAGATGAAGCCTCTGCGATTGAGGGGGCTGTGGGTTAAGTGGACTAAACGCTGGATGGACTGGGAGCAGTGCGGGGCCAGCCTTGCCAGTGGCAGGGGAATGGCAGGGGAGTGCTGAGAAGGGCAGTGGCACAGCCCAGTGACACCAGTGCAGGACCACAGTGATGTATCTGTTGAGGGTTTGACCCCAGCAGGTGCTGAGCTGCCCGAGGGTCCCTGCCTGGCCCTGGGGTGCTCCACAGCACCACTGGGGACCTGCACGGGCTCCGCTGCCGCAAGGCTGGTGCCGACTGCTTGGTCCCCCTGCCTTCATCTCCGGGTGACATTGCCACCTCTGCTGTCCTCCAGGAGACCGGCGGGTTCTGGGGGAGGCCCCAGTGCCAGCAAACCCTGTCACCTGTGCCAGCGCCCTTCATGGCAGGCAGCTGCAGGTTGTTGACCTCAGCCTCAGCCTTTGCTGATGGAGGGCATGAGGCATCTGTGTCCGTAACTCAGCTCTGGGGCTGGTGTCTGGGCAGCTCTGCTGACACAGCCCTGTCTGTCCTGGCATGCCAGGAGCCGAGGACTGCTGACAAACCACTGCCCACAGGTATTATTGTCTTTGCTCTCCAGTCTGTCAGTTCGCACTCCTGCCCATCCGTTTGCCTTCCCCCCCTTCTTCAGCTCCTGCATTGACCTGCAGCAGTTGGTAAATCTCCAGGAAAATTCACCTCCCGGGCAGGTCGTGATAAATGCCCTGGGCCATTTGGATTACTTTACTTTTCCTCAAAAAATAGTATGTTAAGGCGCCTTTGTGTAATCTTGAGCAAAAAGAGAAGGCACCAGCTGGGCACACAGTGATTAGTGCTGGGAGCTGAGGTGCTCACACAGAGGAGGTGTGTGCAGGGACAGACCCGGGAGTGAGGGGACAGGAGCCAGCACGGAACTGGGAGCAGCAGGACTGACCAGCAGCCCCGTGGTGATGGATGAGTCCTCCTCTTCCTCACTGCTCCTTTCCTGCAGCACTCACAGGTGGGGTCCCATTTGCTGCATTCCCTGTCTGAGCCTGTCCTTGCTCTGCTCCACGCCGTGTTGGGAGAGCTGGAGTCACAGCCTCATCCTGCAGCAAGGGCTGGGGGGCGTCAGGGTGTCCCTGGGGGGGTAACACCACCAGGAGGGGGGTTCATGCCTCGGGGATCCGTCCCCGGGGTGGTGCCCGGGGTCCTTTGGCAGCCCAGGGCTCAGTGCTGGGGTGTGATATTTGAGCTCTTAGGTGTGGGGGAGCCCCGGGGTGAAGAGGGAGTTTCGTGGTAGCCCTGCAGTGCTCAGCCTGGGCTCCCTGCAGGGGGCAAACAGGGGCCATGGCATTTCTGGGGATGAGAGGGCACAGCAGCACGGCCAGGGGATGTCCAGCCCCGGAGTGGGTGACACTGGGCAGCCAGGACGTGCCAGGACCCGGCTGGCCATGGTGACCCACACCTGTGTTTTGGCCAGAGACCAGCGAGGGGTGGCCTTGGCAGTGCTGGGTGGTGGTTGGACCTGCTGACCTCAGAGGGCTTTTCCCACCTTAATGATTCCATGATTCTGGGAAAAAGGGATTGATTATTTGTACAGCTCAGAATAAGGACACATTGAGGCATTGTGTTTCCAAAGCAGGTTTTATTTTCTGGAGCAGGTACGTTTCAGAAGCACAGGGTTTGCAAGGTATCAGCCTCATTATAAAGCAATTAAACCGAAAACAGCCCAAAGGGAAGAACCAAGCAAGGGAAGCGGAGGAGCAAGAGAGGTGAAAGAAAACCCCCTTGGCAGCCCAGGCTGTGCCCCAGTGCCCGCCACTACGCTCCCCTGGCACAGAGGGGTGGTGAGGCAGCCCTAGCAGGTGGCAGGTTTGATGAGGATGGTGGAGGCTCTGCAGTTGCCGTTGCACAGGTTGCCCCACGTGATGCTGCCCCTGACGTTCAGCCGCACGGAGTAACACGCCGAGTACCACCAGCCGCCCCCGGAGCTGGAAGCACAGTTCCCGCTGGAAGTGTCCTGGTCCCGATCCTTTGTGGAGAACTTCATGTTGTCATGCATGGTGGTGGTGCCCTTGGAGGCCATGGCATCCTCTGCTGTCCCCGAGTGCGCTCCCAGCCTCAGCCGGTAGCCCTGGGACTCATCGTCCAGGCGGAACAGGTTGTAGTCTGCAAACCTCTTGTTGTTTGAAGCATCCCAGATGACAAACCTGACCTGGTAGACCTTCTGCCTGGTGATCTGGTGGATGTTCTCAGTGCCCAGCCAGTACTCGGTGTGCACATTCCCAAAGCCGTGCTTGTAGGTGCTCCAGGACTCGGCCCAGGTGACAGGTGTGTCCCTATGGTTCCTCTGGATCATGGTCCAGCCCCCATTTGCCTCACCCATCTCACAGTACACCATGATGGTGTGCAGTCCTGTGGGCTGGATGATGTAGATGCCGCTGGGGCTGCCAGCAGGGAGCTCACTGCAATCCTTGGGCCAACCTGGAGCAGGACAGAGGGATTGAACAAGCCCGAGGCAGAGCCCACAGTCCTCCTGTGGCTGCTTCTGCAAGACCAAGACATCACCGAGCCCTGAGTGCCCGAGGAGCACAGACCAGGCCAAACCCCTCCTCACCTGAGCACACAACGCCCGCGTCCTCGTGGTGCCCACAGTTGTGTTGCCCCCAAGGCTGCGACGAGCACTCACTGAGGAGCCTCTCGGTGCCTCTGCAGTTGACGTCGTCCAGCCAGATAGAACCAGATCCTCTCCCAAAATAAGCATTGCCTGGGGCTGACACCACGTTCCCGCAGCCGAGCTGCCTACACACCACAGAGGCGTCTGCTGTGTCCCAGGAGTCATCACACACCGTCCCCCAGGCGTTGCGGTACCAAACCTCCACCCGGCCCGAGCACTGGCTGGAGCCGTTCACCAGCCGGACCTGACCTGGAACAGGGAAAACAACAGCAGGGAGGAGATTTGGAAAGGAAGGGGTGACACCAAAGAAAGATGGAGTCCAAACCAGAAGGTACTTTCTGCCTCAAGAACTGGAGTCCGGGCAGTAAGATGTGGGGCCTTTACACCTCCAGTCGCGCCCCGGGTCGAGGAAGGAACCTACTCTTCTAAAATCTTAATTTCTAACTATTTTTTGGTGTGTTGTCCCAGAAATGGGGCAGGGGTTTTGCCCTGTGCTCCCTCAGCCCCCTCCTGGGACTGAGCACCCCGGGAGTGAAGCTGAGGGTGAGCCAGGGAATGGTGCAGGCCAGTGAGGTCCTCTCAGACAAGGGAATTTCATGGGAGATCACTTTCCTAGATCTTTGCCATGGGACAAGTGCGACAGCTGGGGATGCTGGTGGTAGGAGGACCCTTCCTTTCTTCTGCATCCCTCCCACTGAATATTCCCACTGTCCTCCCATGGGGCAGGGGTTTGTGGGGAAGGACAACTGTGGCTTCGGGAGGGATCGGAGCAGACCCCCTGGGCTTCTCCACACCTACCCACGAGCAGACAGGCCCGTGACTGCCATGTCCCACGTCCACACCCACCAGACACCGAGGAAGGGCGGGTGACTCGTGCTGGGACATGCAGCCCTCTCGAGGGGTCCCTGGGGGGCACCAGGATGGGAGATGCACTCCCTGACAGCCAGCTCTGAGGTGGTCCTGGTTGTGTCCTGCTGGCACCGATGGGAACCTTCTGTGCACCTACCATTCACTAAGGACCTCGGAGCAGCCATGGGGAGAGACCGGTTGAGGAGAGCCAGGCTTTGGATGCTCCTGGCGAGGTGTGGGGCAGGCAGGGCCAACACGCAGGCAAGGAACAGGAGGGGAGTGCACTGGGCAGCTGGAGGAGGAAGGGACAAAATGAGAGTCACACAGAGCATCCCATGCAACTGGTGAAACCGCTCCAGTCACCTCAAACCTGTCGGGGCACCATAGGGTTTCCCATTTGCACAGGGAAAGGTCCCGCTGACCCCTCTCCGTAGGTTTTCCCTCCTGCTTTGAGCGCATCCCTCGTTTCAGCAGCCCAGGTGGAATCTACTGCCCTCGCTTCACCCACAACTGAGTATCCCTGATGGGATGGCAGGGGTGGGAGGTGTGCCAAGTCCTGTCCCTTCAGCACTGACCGCGCCCCTCAAGTGTGACCCAGGGCTGGTCTGACCCCCTCATTCCCTGCAGGCTCCCTCTGCCCCACACGACCCCTCCTGAGCTCTCCTTTGCCCTGGTGCTGCCCAGGGAGCTGCTGGGTTGGGCTGAGGGCAGATCCAGGGATTCCTGTGACCCTCTCAGAGCTTTTCCCGTGCCCTGGGAGAAGCAGCACAGCCCTTGGGTCTGCCCTGCTTCGTGCCCTCTGTCACCTCCTGCCGCCGTGGTGAGCCCTCCATCCACAGGAGCGGATGGATGGCTCTGCCAGGGGGGGAGGCTCCACGTCCCCCTCTGCCAGTGCTGCTCCTGGGGGTCCTTGGGGAGCCCACCCTGCTCCCCCCCATTCATACTCACCCATGTCGACTCCACGGGGACACCTGCAAAGTCCAGAGACTTGCTGGGGATGCGTTTCGGGCGGCAGGATTTATAGCTGTGCTGTGCCAGCTGGGGAGTGGGGCTGGCACAGCTGCCACCGGTGCCGTGGCCCCATCCCCAAGCGGGATGTTCACTTGCTCTGATAAGGGGGGCACTTATCAGGACCTGAGCAAACACAGCCCCAGAGCGGCACTTCACAGACCTTCCCGGACGTGCCACCAGCGGGGCTTTGGTGACATTTGCTGAGCGCAGCCCGGAAGCTGCAGCCCAGCTCATCAGGCCCCCGCTCCTGCCACGTCCCTGCCAAGGCGGACAGGAGCTGGGTGCGGCACTATGGAAGACCCCAGGCAAGTCCCTGCTTTCTTCCGGAGCAAACCTGGATCCTTCTGGATCAGTAGGAGCCATTGGCATGAGGCAGAATGGTGGCCACCGCCGGCTCGTCGTGTCTGGGCTCACGTCAGGAGCAGAGTTAGAGGGACTTGACCAGCTGGAATGAGTCACTGTTCTGAGTCTTGGGTGAAAGCAGGGAGCGCTCCAGGGAGCACCTGAAGCTGGAACATCTCCTTCCTCTCTCAGCTGAGAGTGCAGACAGTGTGTGGTTCAGCATGTCCTCTGGACACAGTGGATGTGCCCCCAGCCATCCCTATGTGAGGCCCCTCTAGCTACAGGACAACCTGCGGTGACAAATGCCACCATTTGCTCAAGCAAACTTTGAGCTACAGTTGCAAAAACATACTGAACCCCCCCCATTTTTCCAAGTCTCACATTAGAAAAATGACTGAATATCCTCAGCAGCTCCACAGATCTCATCCACAGGGAGAACAAGGGTTATAGGACAGAAGGGACTGCCCCAGCAAGGCTGAGATGAGTGTAAAGGTGAGACCAAGTTTTATGGTTTGCATGAAGAAGTCCAAGTTATCCTGAGACACATCCAGAGGTCCTCTTGGTCACTACCTTAAAGCTCAGCCATTGGAATAGAGCAAAAAGCAAAGGAAAAAGGATTTCCAGAGAAGTTAGTAAGTGAATCAAGAAAGTGAGAGATTTGTTTCATAGAAACCCAGTATGGTTTGGGTTGGAAGGGACCTTAAAGCTCATCCTGTCCCACCCCTGTGCCATGGGCAGGGACCCCTTCCACTATCCCAGCTTGCTCCAAGCCCCGTCCAGCCTGGCCTGGAACACTTCCAGGGATGGGGCAGCCACAGCTTCTCTGGGCAACCTGTGCCAGGGCCTCCCCACCCTCACAGGGAAGAATTTCTTCCCAATATCCCATCTAAATCTACCCCCTTCAGCTTAAAGCCATCCCCCCCTTGTCCTGCCACATGTTTCCCCACGTGTTTTCCCTGTTACATGATGTTTCAGTCCCATTTTTCCTCATAACTCATTTCTACTGGGAAGTGCCACTGGAACCACTACCTCGGGAGGGATGGGATGTCATCCCGTTCCCAGCATTTCTGTTCCGCGGCAGACCCACGGAAACGCCGCAGCTCAGCCAGAACCGCTCCCCTGGGACGGCCACGAAGGCACTCCAAGCCCGGAGCAGCCCTGTCTGAGGAGCTGTGGATCCTGCCCAGGATCCAGTCCCAGGGCTGGATGGCCACTCCAAGCCCGGAGCAGCCCTGTCTGAGGAGCTGTGGATCCTGCCCAGGATCCAGTCCCAGGGCTGGATGGCCACTCCAAGCCCGGAGCAGCCCTGTCTGAGGAGCTGTGGATCCTGCCCAGCGCTCGCCGAACACCCCAGGGCTGTCACCGTGCTTGCAGACCCCCCTGCACCCCCCGAGGGCAGAGCCCGCCCCGCCGAGGCTCCAGTGGCTCCATGGCCACGTGGAAATGCCCTGATGGTGACAAAGGGCCCCCAAAGCAGCCACAGCCTCCCTGAACCGCCCGGGGCACAGAGTTGGAGCAGGGACAGCCCCGGGCAGCTCCCCCCAGCCGCAGGGATGTCCCGGGTCAGTGCGGGCTCATTGAAGAGCCGCCGTGTGCTGCCAGCAAGCTGTTCTCCACTGCTCTGTGGACATTTGTTTCTAAGCAGGTATTTCCACCCCCCCACACACACTTCCTTGACTTTTTTCCTTGTTGGCTCCTGGAACATCTGGAAGGCGGCAAGTGTTTGTCCCCCAGCTGTGAGGTGTGAGATGCGGTTTCTTTTCCCAGAAGAAATTTCCCAGAAGTTTACTCCTTCTGAGTAAAGAAAACACCAATATCTAAGCTGTCATGTACTTGTGCACACACACAAAATTTTATGGTGATGGATGTGACACTTTCAGTGCCTATTCCCAGCATAATAAAGATTAAGTTTGTCTAAAGCAAATATTAATGTTTCGGTAAGATTAAAATCAAAGATTCAATATGTGGATTGATAAAATGTTGTGGATGTTGTCTAGCTGGACTTGGTAAAGCATTTGGACAGCATTTCCCACAGCATTTTCCTGGAGAAACTAATTTTACCCAGTCCTGGCACAGGCTGCCCAGGGCAGGGGTGGAGACCCCATCCCTGGAGAGATTTATCAGATGTGTAGATGTGGCACTCAGGGACATGGGTTAGTGGTGGCCTTGGTAGTGCTGGGAAACTGTTGTACTCAATGATCTCAGAGGGCTTTTCTGACCTAAATTATTCCATGACTCTTTGATTCTATGTCATCCAAGTATGGGCAAGAAAGAAATTCTTGTAGTAGCTGATAAACCCTATTTCCATGTTCACCAGGGCCTCGGGTTTACATCTCACTGAACCTCCTCCTCCTCCTCTTTGGTTCAATGGCTTCAATGCCCCCAGGTGAAGACACCAAAAGGCATTTTTGCTCCTTGGTGATCCCAGGTTCAGGAGCCAGGGCTTTTCCTTTGGTTTCTCACAAGCGTTGATGAACCTCCTTCCAACCCCTTTTTCCCTTTGCTGCTGGGTCAGGTGGCTCTGCCCCTGCCCTGCCTGTGCTCCTGCAGGAGCTCCAGCTCACTGTCCTTTCCTCCAACATTGCTGGGGAATTTGAGGCTCTTCCAGGATTCTGAGCAGCGAAAGGCTGGTCCCTGCCTCCCAGGAATAACACACCAGTCCATGGGGTGACATTTGCTGCTGAGCAGAGCCAGCCAGTAACTGCGCAGAAACTGCCTCCTGCTCCCAATCCACGTGGAGAGGGGGTAGAGCCAGGGAAAATCAACTTCCTGACCCCTGCCAGGGACAGCTGGTGCTCTATAATGTGCCATTCATTAAAATCCGCCCTGTATGAAGCAAAGGTGGTCAGCAAAGACTGAGACACCCCCAGCCTTCCTTCTCCCAGTCTGTTTGGACATTCCGCTTCCATGCAGAAATCCCAGAATCTGTCCATTAATCCAGGAGGCCACTGGCCTCTTTCCCAACTAAAAGACCAAGGTCACCACTAGCCCTACACTGTCTCATGTGGTTGTGGTTTAAGTCTCAGCGTGATCAAGGATCAGAGCAGCACATTCCCCCCCTCCTGGTTGTGGAGGAGGCGGGATGGAGGAGGAAGGAGGCACCCAGAGTATCAGGAGATGCCATGGGGAGCAGTGCTGACCCCCACGGGGCAGAGAACCCTGCAGCCCCTGTGGCAGATGGGGACAGGAGCAGGCAGAGACAGAAACAGCTCGGGGCTGTCAGCAGGCAGAGCCCCTTCCCCACGGCTGTCTGTGGCCAGAAGAGCCCTGGGACTGGTGTCTCACTCCCCTGGGAGCACCTGAGCAGTCCCTCTCTTCCTCATAAAAGCATGTTTTATGCTCCCCTGTGAGCCCAAAGGACAGTGTGGGACAGCAGTGTGATATAACCACATCAGCTACCTGCAATATCCTGAATTCCTCCTAAACCCTGTGACTATTTACTGGGACAGCACTGAAAAGGAACATGGATATGCAGAAGCACTGGACCAGTGTGTAAATGTGCCATTGAGACAGAAATTGCTCCAAAAATAGGGATGGGATGGTTAGCAAATGTGGAGCAAGGAAGAGAACCCTTTGAGGTGCTCCTGGCTGCAGGGAGCAGCGGCTGTGCTGTGCAGGGATGCAGCTGCTGCCTGTGGCTGGAGCTGGGAGAGCTGGGACTGGGAGCTGCTCTGAGGAGGACAGTAGGATCAGGGATGAGAGACAGGCTGCTCATCGCCTTCCACCTTCCCAGCTGGGACCGTACTGATTACAAAGCCAAGAGCACCTTGGGAGCTCTGTGCTGTCGCTGTGATGATTTAACACTTGGTCTCCCCTGAGGGGGAAGCAGAGTCCCTCGTCTGCCACACGGAGTCTGCATCCATGACTATTCAGCCCAGGGAATGGGAGGGATCATCAAGAGCCACCTCACAGGTGGTTGCTGATCTCATCACCATTTTGTGTGCTGCAAGTACAGCAAATCCTTGGAGAACAGGGGCTGGAGGAGCTGAGAGTGCAGATATGGTCAGGCTGGAGCAGAGGCAGGTCTGAACACGGCTTTAGAAAGGCAGCGTCAGCACCAGATTGGGTGTGACAAGAGCAGCTCAGGAGGGATTTTACTGGAGTTAAATAAAAAAGGTTAGCCCAGTTCTCTGATTCTATCCCCTTTACTCTCTTACTCATACCCATATATAGGAGCTGTGCTGAGATTTGTTGTCTTCCCGGTGTCCTCAACACCTGCACATCACCGTGTCCTCCCTGCACCTGGCCAGGTTTGTGGCGTCACCCCTTGGCACAGCAAGCACAAGGTCACTGCAGGAACACAGGGATGAAACACAAGGACGTTTGGATTTGCCAGCACCAGTGATAAAACCCAGCTCTCCAGACAAACCCTTTGTATTCCAACCCCCAAGGATGGCAAAAAAATAAGATGATGCAGATGTCCTGCCATCATCCTGGGGCCATCCTCCGAAGAGGCACTTCTAACACCCTTTTACTTTCAAGCCAGTGAATTTTCATATGCACTCAGGGCATGTGCAGCCCCACAGCAACACGGGTGCCAGGACTCATCAGCTCAGCAGAACAGTGTTTCTCTGCAGAGCTACAACACTCCACTACAGCAGCCTCTTCCCTCTGCCCACAGGTTGGGGATATTTTGAGGTCGAAGCTACTTGTGTCATGAAATACCATCCCGGGTGTTAGGCAGCAGAGTGGCTTGTTCTTCCTACCCTGTCCTAATAATTTGGCTACAGCTACAGGCCTGGCAGGGCTCAGCCAGGCTGACTGCAGCAATTCCTGCCCTGTCCCACTTCCCACACCACAGGAGCCTGCAGGTCCTCTCCAGGCTGGACTTTGCCTCAGGAGGGATTCGGCAGCGTTGAGGTCCAGCCTTGTGGCCTACAGTGGCAAGAGCTGATGGGTGGCTTGGGAGAGGCTCTGGCTCCTGAGGGACCTGAAGCAATTCCTTAGCAGGGATATGGACACTGTACCAGGAGGAGGCACCATTCCCCTTCGCTGGGGTCACGAAGCTTCCCCAAAAAGGGAAAGCTGATGGAACAGCAGCTTGACATTGTCCCCCCTTGGCCAACACTGCTGCAGGGAGAGCTGTGTGACTGGGGCCTTGGAGAGGCCTCTCAATTCCCCAGTCATGGAAGCACAGTGCACATGGAGGAGCTTCTCTGCCCATTCCCCAGCCTCTAAAAAAGGCTGCTTTTAGGCCAGAGCAATTTCTTACCACGTAGGGGACAGCAAAGAGAGGGGAGAGGACCCCTTTCCGAAGGGACCCCTGGGTGCCAAGGGAAAGGTGCTCTGGTCAGGTGTGAAGGCCACCTCCAGGCTCAGAGGTGCCCTCAGCTCCCTACTTCTTGCCCACACGGGTACAAGGGAGAGGGTCAGCGAAGCAGGGGATGTTTGGGGACATTCACTGGGAGCCTGTGGTGTTCCTAACCCTGTGAACTCCTCAGGTGCTGCTCTGCCCACCCTACCAGGATCCTGCCCGCCTGGCAGGGTTCCACTGGAGGTGGAATGTTCCACTGGAGGTGATTGACTGGAATCAGTCAAGGAAAACAGGGACAGAATATTTATCACAGTCTCCTTGGAATATATCATAGCACTGTCAGGCTTCTAACAGGATAAGTACCGTAAGCTGTGCTGCACAGAGGAGCAGTAATGGGATATGGCTTTATGCAGGAGATGGTTTGATGTATCTGGGCCACTGCTAACAAAATCCTCCCTGAAGTCCCGTCTCTGCAGCTCTTCCAGCTCCAGGATTAATCAGCTCTCTCCTTTTCATCTGAAAGGTTCGAGGCCGTTGGCTGCCTGCAGCTCCCGAATGCAAAGCCCTGTGGGTGCAAAGCATCAGTGGGGACAGTGGGGTGGCAGCCTTGGCCACCCATCCAGGGCTCAGTCCTGCTCCCAGCTCCTGCCAACAGGATGCCCAGGGAGCCAGTGCTGAGCCTGGAACTGTGTGGTCTAGACACCGGGATGAGGGCAATCCCTGATTTTGGGTGCTGGCAGCTACTTGGGGTGTAGGGGAGAGGCACACCATGACCCACATGGCCAAAGTCACATTTTAGGATCATAACTGACCTCGGGGCACTTGGCTTCTGCTGGTCCTTGAATCACTGGTTGCCACCAGCCTGGAGGAGCAGGATGGGATAACCTGGAGGTCTGGATTGCCAGCGAAGGGATGGGGAAGCTGACAGAGGAACATCATTGCTTGAGGTGTAGGAACAGAAGAAGAAACAGTTTTCAAGTGCAGATCCCAAGAACAGCAAGATGCTGTGCCCAGGGATCCTGTGTCACCACAGGTCCATCGTGGTAGGGAGTCCATGACTCGGAGAAGGGCTTTGCAAACCAGAAGGTCAAACACCTCTGAGTGTGTTTGGAAGCCGCTGGGAACGCCATCAACGCAGCATCTCCCCAGGTGCCCTCGGGCCAGGAAAGCCGGGGCACCAGCCCCGTCTCTGCACTGCCTGGACATGAGCCAGACCATGGCCAGCCCCACGTGTCACCTCTCCCACCACTCACCAGCTCCTCTGGGTCACCAGCTCCTCAGTCTCGCTCTCAGCTCAGACTTGTCAATCTGCTTTTGCCTCTGAAGAGGGGAAATCTGAGAACATCCCCAGGGATGCGGCTTCTTCGCCTCCCTGTATTCAACTCCTCTTCTCAGATAAATCCCCTCAGTTCCACCAGGGTTTAACAGCAGTGGAAGGTCTTTTCAAGTGAGTCCAAATGCTTCTGTTTCCTCTCTGGACATCTTTCAACTTTAGAACAGCCCTTTTAAGTGCCAGTGCTTCTTAACCAGCCTTCAGCCAGAGCCAGGCATCAAATGAAGGACTGGCTGGCCAGGAGAGCAGATGCTTTCTGGTCCATAGTTCGCAAAAGAATGACGAGATAGCAAATTAATTCCCCAACTTATGCAAATATTTCATGCTGAAAGGGGTTTTTTCCTACCCCCTCAGCATCCCGAATGAGGAAGGTCTCGTGTGCTTGTGTTTGTACACGGATTTATCTCCCTGTTCACACTGAGATGGCATCTGGCAGCTGGGATGTAAAGGCACAGGTCGTCTTTATTCACAAAGAAACATTTGGAAAGAAGTTCTTAGGGTTGCAAACGTTTGAAGAACAACAAAGTTTTTCCTCCCTAAGTAGGAGAGTGACCAAGAAATAACTGACGACTTCAGTTTGGCTTCATCCAACCATAAACATTTGCAAAGTTTAAAGAGTAAAGATCACAAAGCATCTACTAAGACGCAGAATTTCAAGAGGGGAGTGCTTAAGACTTGCTTATGTGATTTTAAAGAGAAAAGGGATGAAGAGGCTTCATTCCCCAAAGGAGTTTATGGCTTTGCAATGTGACTACAACCACCAATTTCTGGAGTGCTGAGCAGAGCGTTGTGACAGCACTTCCCACCACAGAGCTCTGTTTCTACTCTAAAAATAACCCCACGAAGTTTGCTTTCTTGCTTTGAAGGTCAGACCTTTCCCTAGCTGGTTTCTCACCCCGGGGATCTTCACATTTGAGAAGATGCTCTTTTTGGCTGGCTCCCTTTGGGCCCAGCTGTCTCCAGATTTAGAAGCTCTGTTTGCAGTGTATCTGTGACCTGGAGCCCCTCTGCAGGTGCTCTGTGCAGCACCACATCCCTGGCACCAGCACTGATGACCGACTTCCAAGGAGAACAGTAAAGGGAAGTAGAATTTTGAAGCTGCAGCCCAGGACAGGCACCTGGGAGTTGAGGCACATCAGCTTGTGCCCAAGGGGGTGGCACTGCCCGATGTGTTTGTCACTTATCCCTCATGAAGAGAGAACTGGGATGTGTTCAGTGATGGATTTCCATAAAGGGTTGGACATTTTGCTTAGCAAACAGAGCCTTTGCCATCATCCCAAGAGGGAAAGTCACTCCAAGTGCCCCCTGCTCTGTAATGGCAAAGCCAAGTGTGCAGTAATGCAGGATTAGATCCCAGATTGTTGCTGGTTCTCTGCAGTGACCTCTGTGAAGGGCTGAGCATAGAGGATGGCTCCAAGCACCCCTCCAGGATTGCGTCCCTTGCTCAGCTCTGTTGTTCCTCTTGCCCCTATGAGAATGTCACCTCCCACAGGCCAAAGGTGTGTGAGATGGGAGATGGAGAGAGGGCACAGCCCCTGAGCCAGGCTGGGAAGAGGATGGAGAGCCCCGGGAAGGATGGGGTTGACTTGGGAATGCTAGGGAAGGCAAGGGAGGATGGGGACTGAGGGGAAGGACAACAACCGCTGAGGGCTGTAAGTGGGGAGCAGGGGGATGATGGCTTCCATCCTGCACTCCCTGCTGGAATGCTAAAGGCACCAGCCATGGCTGGGAAGAGGCAGACAATGGTGAGGCTCCATCCTCACAAGAACGCTTCTATCCGGCTGTGATTAAAGCCTTCACACCTGGAGGAGCTGAAGCTCACAGAGCTGTGGTGAAAACTCCTTGACAGTGACACCGACCCACATCTGGGGTTTGTGTCATCAGTACACACCCAGGAACACCTCCCTGCTGAGCACAGACTGTCCTCACAGCTCACCACCCCACGGCAGCAGAGACCACCAGTCCCTGCAATCATAGCCTTCTCCCTGGCCAGCAGAGCCAAACACGCAGCCCAGGATCCTTCTTCAGGAAAGCTCTGGTGCCCTCCGAGGAGCTGCACTCCCTGTCCAAATGCAGGACTGCCATCTCCTGGGCACTGGGAGACTCGGCGTGCGCCAGACTCGGGAAACCATCCCGGAGTGACTCGGAGGCTGCGAAGCCCCTGTGACGGCAGGTACCGCCCGTGAACAGAAACCCAACCTTCGGGTCCCTCAGCAGCAGGGTCAACGAGCAGCTCTCTGATCGGTGTGTGTTCAACCCGTGTCAGAACTGTACCCACTTCCCAGCCTGAAAAACACCTGGGGGACACCAGCCCTGCACCGACACCGGAGGGCTGCTGTGCCCCACAGCCCGACGATTTGCCACGGAGGAGCAGGCACGTGGCTCCGCACTGCGTGGAGGGGACACAGGCAGCTCACCCTCCCACTCCTCCCTGTGGTCCTGCCTCTCTCGGCTCCCTGCCCTGCCTCCAGCTCCCCTGGATCTGCTCCCTGCCCAAGGACCACCCCTGTGCTCGCTGCCCCTTTCCCCTCATACTGCCACTCCCCCTCCCGTGTCCCCACAGTGTCTAGCCACACAGAGGGGCCACTCAATGCTGCCTTTCAGCCAAGAGTCTCCTCCCCAAATTATACTGCTCCCCAGGTCTGTACCTGCCTCCCAAATGCCTCCTCGTTACACTCCACTTTTCCCTCTCCTCCCCACCCTGCCCTGCAGCCCAGAGAGGCAGGAATACGCCACAGGGAATTTCAGCTCAGGCACTCCAAGATCTGACAAAATGGCATGGAATGAGGCCAAGCTCTATGGGAAGCACCATGAGAACCTGTTTCACTGGCTGTGGGCTGCCTGTGCTTTAAAACAATTCCTACAGCACCTTACAGGAGCAATGGGAATCCAGTAAATGGAACAGGAACAAGCCACTCTTACACTCACCAATGGCATTAAATATCTATTCTGGCAGTAAAGAGAATCACAGAATCCCAGAATGGTTTGAGCTGGAACGGAAGGGACCTCAAAGCTCATCTGGTTCCCATCTGGACCTCCCACCATGGGCAGGGACACCTTCCACTGTCCCAGGTTGATCCAAGCCCCATCCAACCCGGCCTTGGACACTTCCAGGGATGGGGCAGCCACAGCTTCTCTGCCCAACCTGTTCTATCGCAGAATAGCAATAAGATAACACAAGTGAACATTCATGTTACAACATCCCCACTCCTGCCAGTTAAACCCTTCACAGTGCTGTGGAAAATACAGTGGATTAGCGTTACCAGCTCCGTGCTCCGTTATGTAACTGGTGTGTTCCAAGGATACTCACAGCACAAATCTCTTCCCAAAATTACACAACACCTCAAACCAGCGTGTGCCCGGGGAGGTTCAGTGCTTTTATTACTCCACTAGCAGAAATGACAGGATCCTCCTTCTTGTAAAGCAACCCGGTAAACACACGATAATCATCTGGTAATTACATGATAAAAATCTGGCAATTACATTTACAATCTGGACAATATTGTGTGGGATCCAGTTACTCTCCTGTCTGCAAAGGGAAGCAATGACACCATTAGTTCTGCCGCTCCAGAGCAGAACTGGTCCCAGTTTGTACATCCCTTCATGCCAAACCCCCCAGGGCAAACAGGGGTTAACATGAGTGTCCCTGTGGCTGTCAGAGGGCAGGGTTAGATGGGATATTGGAAGAAATTCCTCCCTGTGAGGGTGAGGAGGCCCTGGCACAGGTTGTCCAGAGAAGCTGTGGCTGCCCCTGGATCCCTGGAAGTGTCCAAGGCCAGGTTGGACGGGGCTTGGAGCAACCTGGGCTAGTGGAAGGTGTCCCTGCCCATGGCAGAGGGTGGGACTGGATGGGCTTTAAGGTCCCTTCCAACCCAAAATATTCTGGGATTTTATGATTTTAACATTTGCCCAGGTTCTTTTTGCTTCCCATCCTGCAGCAGCCACAGCAGGGCTGTACAAGGCAGACCCGGTCCTCAGTGCCACCGACAGCACAGAGCCAGGATCGCTGGAATGTACTTGTGGACTGAACACAAACCTGCTTTCTCGCCCCTGGGAAAGGTGTTTGGGGTCACAGCTCCGGCTGCCTTAGGCAGGCAGCGCTGGAGCTGCAGCCCCTCCGATCCCTGGGGAACGCTCATGCCGCAAAAACTCCGCAGGCACAAACCAAAAAGCACGAAACAACCCGCTAATCTCGACTGTGCGTCTTCCCTCCTTTCCCAGGAGCGGCACCCACAGGGTGCCCGGGCCTCCCCCCCGGCTGCCCATAGAGCCCCGAAGCCGCGGCTCCCTCCTCCTCCTCCTCCTCCTC
>VXAY01007072.1:196320-238444 GCA_013399855.1 Oxyruncus cristatus
GGGCGGGCGCGGGTTCCGGGGTGGCGGGGCCGAACAAAGCGGCGGCGGGACCGGGCGGGAGAGGGGCCGTGAGGGGAGTGCGGCGGGGCCGTTGTTCCCTGGGTAGTCCCGGGGCCGGTTCCCGGCGGGCGGGGGCAGCGGGACTAAACGGGGCCGGGGGCCCTCTGAGAGGGCCGTGAGCGCCGTTACCGCACTCCTGCACGGCGTGCGGGCACTGAGGGCCCGGGGGCGAGGGGGACACTGGCACCGGAGCCTTCCACAGTCTTTAGTTTCTATAGAATTAAACAGCGGCGGGAGCTCTCTCTGTGCATAGCCCAGGCTTTCATTCTCGGCGTGGTTATCCCCTCCTGGGCTGTTTTTGCGTGAAAAACGCGTATTTCTTATTTTTTTTTTTCCCCTGCGTGTGGCAGCCCTTGAGCGCAGGAAGTGGCCGCGGGCCAGGCAGGTGACTGTCACGGCGCCCTGTCCGCGTCCCAGCAGGGCTGCAGGGACAGGAGCTCGGCGCTGTGACCTGCGGGCAGTGCTCCAGGAGGCTGGGCTGCTGGTGGTGTTGTGAGGATCAAGATCTGAGGAGCTGATGACTGGAGCGAGAGGGAATGCATGAATATAGGAAAGCCGTTTAAAGGTCTTGGCCGTGCGGGAGACAAAGGGGCTCCGCAACTTCCACAGCCCCTGTGTTGGAGAGTGTCTTCTTTCTGCAGTGAGTAGAACAGGCAGAGAAAGCCCCTGGGAAGGATAAGGTGGCTTTTGAGCATGAAAATGCATCCCTGAGCGCGGATAGGCATTGCTAGTTCGTTCAGCCCAATAGAACGAGGTTGGGTGGAGTGTTGGGGACTTGCTTTTCCAACTGTGTTTCAAAAGAAAGCGTTCAGTGTGTGACACCAACCTGCTTGTGGTGTGTGTGCAAACTGAAAGTAGCTCAGTCATCCACCTGACCAGGCAGTTCTTTCTCCTGCGCTTCGAGGAGTGATAAGTGATCAAAAAGCCGGTAGTTGAAGCCTAATTACTACTTCTGCAAAAGAAGATGTGCCTTTTAAGCTTTGTCTGCCTCGTAGGAACAGCACAGGGGAGTTGTGGGGCACCTTCTGAGAACACCAGTCTGTTGGGTGGCTCTTGTGGATCTGTGAGTAGGTGGAGGACGTGTTTCTGCAGACACTTGGGTGGTATTAAAATTAGGGAAAAAAGGGATGGTTTCTCCTCCTGAGAGGGGAGGGTGTTAGCTGCAGGATCAGAGGGAAAGAGGAAACCAATGCAAGCACTGAGGTTCTGGAGAGATGCTCTTCTCCCGGAGAAAGTACTTCATGGGGTGCTGTGGGAGGCAGCCTAGCACGTTCTAGAAAGTTCATCTTGGCAGGCAGACGTCATGAAGCTAAAAAGAGAAACCAAGCAATGTTGGGTTTCTGTCTTGCCTTGTTGACTGTGGATAATGTATGCTAGGCCAAAAGTGGAACAGAAAATTGCAAATGAGCCAGTAAGTTGGAGGGAGATGTTGCCTAAGGAGGATTTGGAGGGGTTTTTTTGGTCACTTCTGTTTATCCTAGACAGTGCAGAGGAGGAATGGCTCTGGAGGATGGGAAGGGCCTGCTGAGGGTGTACCAGGAGGTATCTGAGTCTTCACCTGGTGTCCTTTATGCCAGGACCTGGCAGAATATGTTCTCCTGGACTTTTTCCACCTTGGAAAACTATTGATCAGTTCTTCCCCTAAAGGCTGTGCAGGCTCTTGTACTGCACAAGTACCACTGAGGTATTTGAAAGGCATTGAAAGTTCTTATGGCTTTTTTTTCTTGGGATTTAGGTTGGGTTGCACAAAAGAATGGAGATGGGAGTGCAGAGCGTGAGGAGAGTCATCTGCCCCGTGGGCATGTGTTCTGGAAGGGTCTGGCAGCAGTGGGAGGGGGATAAGCTGGTGAGCAGAGCTCAGGTGTTTATTTGGGTCTGGTTTTCCTTTGTAGCTTTATGTGGCTTCCTTTGACTGCCAAATCCCGTGAAAACCTTTTAAGAGAAGCCCTGCTGTGTAGAGCCCTTTGCATCCTGGCAAAGCCTCGGGCTTCTGGTGTCTGCCTAGGAGTGAGCCCTGCTAATCGTGTGGGTGTGGGGACGGGGGGGATCTCTGGGCAGCCAGAGATAGACTTGTCCTTGCAGGAGCTCAGGGGGATCTGCTCCGAGACACCTGAGGTGTCAGGACAGTGCTTTGCACGTGAACAGTCCTGTCACCTGTGCAGCTGGTGCTGAGCATTTGCTGTTTCCCAAATACCCAGGTCAGCTCTGCTGTGGGCACGTGGGACTGCTGCAGTGTGCCTTTGGTTTGGAAAACTGCTGCCAGCTGGGGAGAGGTGCTGGGCTCAGGGAGCTCAGCCAGCCCAGGCTGTTCCAGCCAAAGCTTCCTCTCAGCTCTTAGTGCATGGTTTTGGGAAGGTGTGTTGTTTCCACCCCGGATTAAAGCTTACTGCCTGCCTATAGTTAATATTTGTGTCAGCACAGGGGACGGGAGAGCTTGGGCTGGGTTTGGCAGGTTAAAGGCTGTCACGTCCTCTCAGGGGATCCTGAAGAGCCAAACTCTGCCTGGAAGGTGGCGGCACCAAGGCACTGTCTTGTCACACTCTGCAGGTCCAGGAGAACTCTGCCACCCATCCAGGGAGTAGCGTATAAATGTACCCACTTTCCTGGGAAGTTTCCCTTTCTGGGATTTTTGCCTTCCTGTCTAATACAAGTGGAAAGAATTCAGATACTGCAAAGGTGTGTTGGAGTTGATACTGATGCTCTCCAAGAAAATACCCAGGAAGAAGTAAACTTTATATCCCCTTAGCAGTTGTCTTGTGCCGGTTATCTTGGTTATTTTAAACATTTTTCTTTAAAAGGGTCCCTTGTTTTTAATGAAACTGTTTTTCCTGTAAATTTGTTACCTTTCAGCATTAAATGATCTGCAGTGGGGTGCAAATGCATGTATCAGCTGCTACACAGTGGGTAGTCAGTTGTTTCATTTAACATACATTTTATTCCTGGCTTTTTGGGGGATGTTCTCAAGTAGCTGCTGTCCAGGGTATTTTACTTATTCCTGTGTTGGGAATTGTCATACCTGCTACTTCGAAATGTCAGGCTGTTCTGGGAAATATGGATCCTGATACAGTGTAATTAAACCTGTTCTGATTGATGTGTTCAAGGAGGGGGACTGTCATAGGGAAAAATCTCTTGGATCTCCCTGTTGACATGGGGGAAAAATTTATCATTCAATTATTTTTTACCTGGAAATCGGCATTTATTTGCTCTCCTTGGTGGAAGGAAAGGAATCTCCTCACAGGTCTAGAGAGGAGAAAGTTGATAAATGTAGGAGGGAAGTAGACCGTAATTTTATTTCCCAGCTGTATATTAAATATTTGATTGTAGTTAGACTACTGAAGGTTTTTTAAGGCCATGTCCTGAACCCTTAATTGTGTCTCTCCTTTAGCACTGGGGTTGGTTTTAATGCTGCTCTTTGTGGGAAAGGCACAGGAAGGAATAGTATTACGGTGGCAATTTAGCCATTATTAAAGTGGCTAAATCATAGAATGATTTGAGCTGGAAGGGACCTTAAAGAGCATCTCATCCCACCCCCTGCCATGGGCAGGGACACCTTCCACTAGCCCAGGTTGCTCCAAGCCCTGTCCAACCTGACCTTGGACACTTCCAGGGATGGGGCAGCCACAGCTTCTCTGGGCAACCTGTGCCAGGGCCAAATTGCTGGAATTTCAGGGAGGGCTCCTGCTTTCTTGTTTGACTTTATTTTATTATATGTTTTTCCCCTCCTTGCTCAGCATCACTGCAAACACAACCAGTGCCACTGCTGGGCTGGTTGTGGGGCTGTGCAGAGGAGTTCCCTGGGAGCTGTGGTTTTTCTTTGCCTCTGCTTCGATGATGGCACTTGCTGCCCCTGCCTGTAGCACCTCTTGTTTCTATGGAAAATTGAACATCTTTTGAACCCCAAGGAAGGGTAAGAATTGGCCAGAGGGCTCAAATCTTAGTGGAGTGGTGACTGGTCAGATTGCTGTTCCTCTGCAGGAGACTCCACAAGCAGGGAAGGCTGGGGAACCACGGGATTTCTCCTTGATTTTACGACCTGCTTCAGGAAGGAGGAGTACTGTAGCAGCCTCCTCTGGAGGTGGCTCTGTTCCTGGCTAATATTTTTGTGTACCACCAGTTGAGAGTTAGTTACCTGTACATCAACTCCCACAGTGCAGCTGCTGTAGCTTGTGCTTTACCTTGGGGCTGTGAGGAGAACGTCCAAGAAAATTGGCGTGGTTGGAGTTGTAACTTGGCTTCCTAACAGGAACCTTTAAAAAAGGAAAAAAAAAAACCAGGTTGGTTGCTCTAAAATATTCTTGACAGACAACGCATCTGTGGGATACACCGAGTGCTTTGCTGTGGCTGGTGGCTCTGCCTGTGCAGGAGTGTGGAGCGATCTGCCTGTTCCCACAGGGCTCTGGGAATCGGTGCCTGGTGTGGCAGTGGGATAAGCTGTGGCTGTTCCCAGTGAGCCTTATGCTCCATGCTGGCCTTGCCACTGGAGAGGTTGTGCAGGGAGGAACAAAAGGTGCTTTTCTTGCCTCTCTTAGGATTTCTCCACTTTACTTCCCATGGGTGAGCACGAGGCAAATCGGTGTGGATTTACTCCGTGCTGATAATTGTGCTTGTGCATCTTGTGTCCATAGTAAGGGGGAAGTAGCTTTTCTCTTTTACCCTGAGTGTTAATTACTGCTCAGGTGGAGCAGGGAGAGAGGCCACAGATGCTCCCTGCAGAGTGGCTGCTGTCATTCCTAATGCTCTCTGCTCCCCCGTGGCACCCATTAATCCTGACGCCCAGAATAATGTAACCTTGAGGCAGGTTGGGACACAGGAGTGTCAGTGCCTGAGGGGAGCCAGCAAGAGAGATGGAAGGACTTTGTACAAGAGCATGGGGAGACAGGACAAGGGGCATGGATTCAAACTAAAAAAGTGTAGGTTTATATTAGATATTAGGCAGAAGTTCTTCCCTGTGAGGGTGGGGAGGCCCTGGCACAGGTTACCCAGAGGAACTGTGGCTGCCCCATCCCTGGAAGTGTCCAAGGCCAGGTTGGACAGGGCTCCGAGCAACCTGGGCTAGTAGCAGGTTCCAACCCATGGCAGGAGAGTTGGAACTGGATGATCTTAAAGGTCCTTTCCAAGCCAGATTATTCCATGATTCTGTGGAGCAGGTGTTGTAGCTGGTGAGAGAGATGCTCATGTTGTGCAAACACAGGAGCTGCTCTTTTTGAGAACTAAAGGAAAAGTGGCCTTTCTAGGGATTTCAGTTTCAAAGCTTTGGGGCTGTTTTTTTCCCCACAAAAGATTGGGGATGCTGGATAGACTGCTAATTTCTGTCAGGAGTTGGTAACACCACTGAGGCATTGGTGGCAGCAGTGCCACAGCAGCTCCTGTCAGGCATTAGCAGCAGTCCATGCCGTGCCTCCTGCACATGCCTGTGATATTACTGGTGCTGTTTTCCAAGGAGTCAAGACTGGAAAAGCCGTGAAGTAAGTTAGCAATACCACCAAGGTTTCAGCCATGTGTGTTCCCCTTGTGCAGGAAAGCTGAGCTGTCGGTGCTGTGGCACCTTCTGTGTGCCAGGGCTGAGCAGGACGGGCGTTTCGGCTGCAGAAAGCACCAGCGCCTCAGATTTAACACGGCACCCTCATGGCAAACACGGGGCCAGGCTGTACTGAGGCTCTTCTCAGCCTTTGTGCACTCCAGTAGCAAGGGTTTCATTGGCTTTGACTGTTTTGTGCTGCTGTGATTGTGCTCTCCCCTGCATAAATCCTGTTTTCCTGAGCTGCCGCTCGTACAGAGAGTACGAAGCGCGTTTGGAGAGATACAGCGAGCGGATCTGGACGTGCAAGAGCACAGGAAGCAGCCAACTGACACACAAAGAGGCTTGGGAGGAGGAGCAGGAAGTTGCTGAGCTGTAAGTACCAGTGGAGACATGGATTTGTGCCTGTCTTTAGGTGTTGGGGCAGAAGAGTGTGCTTGGGAATGCTGTGTGACTGAGCTGAGCTAAGGAGCTGGAAGCAGGTCTGTGGATTCGGGAGCTGAAAGCAAATTAAGTCCAATTTTGATGCCATCCCTAATGCAGTTGAGTAATTTCCTTAGTTTGGTATTGCTCGAACCAAAATAGTTCAGCATATGGCACTTGGCATGTTTTAAAGCCCTTTGGGTAATAGGAATATTTCAGGGGGAAAAAAATTAAATCTTGAAGGACGTAAAGTAAAAAATAAAATAAAAAAGAGCTTTTGAAGTTTCGCTTCGAACAGGTCCACACCTGTAATTATTTTTTTTGGATCTGCATTAGAGTTGTTGTACTAAATTAAAAAGAAAAGTGTTGTGGTGAGATTTTAGGGAATTGCATGGCTTGGAACAACAAAGAACAGAGGGAAAGCAGCAAGAGTCCTTGCTCTGGGCGGACCCCCAGTGTTCCTCTGGGCTGCTGTGGCCCTGACCTCCCCCTCTAGCCCACAGGAATCCTTGGATGAGATCCAGCATGGCTACAGAAGTGAATTTTCTGGAAAGGTGCAGGTCCTTGGCTCAACCAACACATGTAACTTACTGTGTGATTACCAAATTGTAGGAATTTTGCCTAACAAAAGACACGTTTCTCCATTTTGTAAACTGATGACCTGGACTCGTGTGACATTTTTCCCTGGATTTAGACTGAGCAGAGTATCAGCAGTACCACCTAAGAGGCAAAATTTTCTGCTGCCTCTCTTCACGTTTCTGATTCATCGGCAAAGAGTTCACAGCCTTTGCCTGAGGAGAAATTCCCCATCATTTGGGGTTAATCACAACCTAAACGTCAACAAATAAGAAACCCATTTGCTAATAGTCGTAATTTCTGTGAAGGCTGACACACTGCTGCCTTCAGGCTCTGCTTCCTGGTGTTCTTATTTGAGAAGAGGGTGCAGAGCCAGCTCCATAAATTTATAATCCTGAGTCAAAACCCACTGTTTTAGTTCTGCTTACTTTTGGTTATCTATGTGGGATTGGTTGGCCACTTCTGAAAACATGAAGAAATGTCAATGAAATATAAGTGGAATATTTCTTCGTAACAAATTTAGCTTTAGTCTCTCTAATTTTGGGGGGAAAAAGGAGACTGAAATGAGACTTTGGTCTTGTCTCTTTGAAACGGGATGAAAAGCTTCCCAGGCAGTTTGGCTGCTTTAATACCTGACACTAGGCTGGATAAAAAAGTCCATTTAAGACAGTTTGCTAACGGGATAAATTTGTTCATGGCAGTTGTAGCACTGCAAATACAGCTGAGGGTTCTCAGCCATGGATCCCTGAGGCTGGGAAGCTGAAAGTGTTTTGGAAAAATGGAGTATTTTGTTCCTCCTGATGGTAACTTGAAACGGACTTCACTTTGTAGCCACAAGGCTTTATGCAACGTATTTCTAGTGCCCCTGTCAGCCAACTGACCTCACCTTTTATGAAGGAAATCGGGGAAGTAAATTTGCCACAGTGTTTCCTTTATATGAACAAGTCTGAAGATCATGACATGGTGAAATGCACAAGATATTTTTCTCTGGAAAGATAATTTGATTGTGTGAACCTGCCTCTGTCTTTTTTTTTTTTTAACTGTGTTGGCAGAGGAAAAATCCTCATCAGCATTGAGGTGTTGGAGGCAAACATTTTAAAAGTAACAAGCCTCAGAGTAATGACATGGTCTTGATATACATTTAATATCTAATAAAGAGTAATAACCAGCAGGAAAGGGCTCACACTCAGTGCTGCTCTTCCTGAGTGTTTATGGCATTCCTTCTGGGAAGGACCTGGACCATTTGTATTGTCATGCCAGCTAACACCTGAGGGAGGGAGCAAAAAGCCCTTGGATGTTTGCATGCTAATGGGGCATCTGCCTCAGACATTGTCCTGGCTGTTAACATTCCTGAAGCTGGGAAATGGGAGACTACTTTACATTTCAGCTTTAACCCCCCTGAATAATCAAAAATTCTTCTGTGCTTGCTCAGCTTGAAGGAGGAATTCCCCATCTGGTATGAGAAACAGGTCCTGGAAATAGTTCACCACAACACGGTGTCTTTGGAAAAGTTGGTGGATGCAGCCTGGCTGGAGATCATGACCAAGTTCGCAGTGGGAGAAGAATGTGACTTTGAGGTAAGGATCTGTTTTCCATTTTATCCCGTGCTTCTGCACAGGGCTAACTCCAGGTAGCTGAAGGCAGGAGATGGGACGCGTATGTTGGCCGCTCACACTTCCAGAAGGATTGTGAGAGTTTCTTTTCCATGGGATCCCAGTGGCAGCACCTGCTTTTGGGTGGAAAATGGTTCCATAAGCAGAAGCATGTGGATATCCCATGCTTCCCGGTGGAAGGTGTCCCTGCCCATGGCAGAACTGGATGATCTTTAAGGTCCCTCTGGCTCAAACCATTCCAGGATCCTGGAACGATGGCGAGAGTGAAATACTGATCTATGTGTGTGCACAGGGAAACAGATAACAATTGTTACACTGCTTAAATATGTGATGGTCTGTGTATATACTTAAGTATAAATAAATACCTACTGTAGTTAAAAGAAGTTAAAAAGTACCATCGGCCACAATCTTTTCACCTAACACATTCCTAAAACACGCAGTACTCTTAAATCAATATTGCTTGAACTCAACACCTTAAAAATCTCTAAAAAGGCTCTAATGATTAAAAAATTCCCTCCAAAACTGGGATTTTTTTTTTTTTTTTTTTTTTTTTTTAATTTTTTTTCCCCTTCCTCTTAGTGCTAAAGCTGAGGTGTCTTGCTCAGGTCCACTTTTCACCAATATTTCCCTGTAGGTTGGCAAGGAGAAAATGTTGCCTGTGAAGGTTGTGAAGATCCATCCCCTGGAGAAAGTCGACGAAGAGGCCTCGGAAAAGAAATCTGACGGAGCCTGCGATTCCCCATCCAGTGACAAGGAGAACTCCAGCCAGGCAGCCCAGGACAACCAGAAGGAAGCTCTCCTGAAAGAGGATGACAACAGGAGGGAAAGCATGAGTAAGTAGGGAGGCAGCATGGCAGTAGGTAGCACCTGGCAGGGAGTATTGGAGTGTATGGACACCTCAGGCCTGGGCTGTGAACGTTTAAAGAGTGTTATGGAATGAAATCCTGGAATTGTCCATGTTAGGGGTGAATTTTGGGGGCATCACTTGGCTTTCAGCTCTTCTTGCCTGTTTTAAAGCAGAAAATGTGCTGTCATTCTGAGGTGTAATACCAAAGCTGTGCATGAAATGTGTACAATCCTAAAGTATAACAAGTGTATTTTTAAAAAACAAGTGAAGGAAGCAGTAAAAGTTCTTGCAGAATCAAAGTTCTGCTCTGATGTTCATCCTCAGTGCAAACCTCTCTAGCTCCAAAGCCTGTTCTTCTGCAATCAGAGACAAGCTGTAATTCTCTTTATGTCCCCAGCTGCCATAAAAAAATAAGTGTTGGGGTTTTTTCACTTTGGTTTATCCCCTTCCCAATTTTCAAATGCCGAGACAAAATTCATGAAGAAAAATGCACGTTAATTTTTTTTTTTAAGGGTTCGAGATAAAACGTGCTTTGAAACCTTGTTCCCCTCTCTTACCTGTTCCTCCTTGCTGCAGAGCTAAGCAGTGATATCCAAGGCTTTTCTTGGCTCTGAGAAGATGTTGTTGAAGGAAAACCACAATAAGTTGTCCTGTGTGACTTCTTAAAAACGGAATTATAAGATTCTTTAAAATAGGTTTCAGAAAGTGTTTTCAAACAACAACAAAAAGAAACCAGTCTTACAGTGTAGCTCTGACCTAGAGAGCTTAATTTTAAAGGCTCATAAATGGAATAAACTGCTGACATTTGTAAATGGCCACTCCAGCATCTGGGGAAGGTGTGTGTGTGACCTTCTCTGATGTGGGAAAGAGGAAACTCTGAAACCAGCCCAGTAAGCAAATAGCAAAGTTAGGAGTGGAAAACAAGCTCTACCAAACTCTAGTCTTGAGCTTAATAATTGACACCTCTTTCTGATGGTACTGGAAAATGTTCTGAGCTGTTCTGATTTCATTGCAGTGCCCTGTAGAACCAGGAAGGAAAAAAAAGGTGTTGTAGAAACAATCTGGCCTTACACACATCCTTTGAAACAGCAGTTGTGCTTGGAGAGGGGCCAGTGATACTTAAATTATTTATCCATAGATACATATTTTGTTGAGTGCTGTACGAGGCATAAGGAAGTACTTTTTACTTTAAAAATGCTCAGTGACCACATTTCCAGCAGCATTTTTAGACCTGGGTGTTTTAGTAAAGGT
Organism: Oxyruncus cristatus; assembly: GCA_013399855.1. NCBI lineage: Eukaryota > Metazoa > Chordata > Aves > Passeriformes > Cotingidae > Oxyruncus > Oxyruncus cristatus. The sequence continues at coordinate 206,609 of VXAY01007072.1, forward strand.
TTCCCGTGATCCATGGTGCAGTATTCCAGCAGCTGTGTCCAGCTGTGCTCATACTGGCATTGCCAGTGCAGTGCTCCGAGGTGGGATATCACGGGAATGGGGCTTCCTGCTCCCATTTCAGGCTCTGACTCAGCTGGTTCTGGCCTGTGTTTGGTCACCTCAGTAAGCTGGGACTGTTCTTCCCTTTCTGGAAAAGATGAATCTCAGCATTTTCCAACCCAAGATTCTGGCAGAGTCACAACCTAAGTAGGAAAAGCAGCAAACACTCATCTCTTAACTGCTTGTACATATGCCTTTATTAAAAGGGTATTTTACAGCTAACACTTTTATATTCTGGGTTTTCACAGAGCTTAGGTTCGTAGTAATTATTGAATTAATGACATTATCAGATTATCGAAATCGTCATTGAATCAAATTCTTCCAGAGTGTGTTGAAATAAATGCGTAGCATTTGTTACAGTTACACGGCAGACAGCACAAGTAGGAAAGTGCTGCCACTTGGTGGGTTCCTGTGCTGAACTGCACCCACAGAACCAGGATATGGAGTCTGGGGGTTCCCAGCCACACTGACCTGGACTTTTGCTCTCTAATCATGTTCACACTTGACCACAGGGGATGTGGGTTGCGGTCACTGCACAGGGGTGAGTGTTAGGAAGCAGTAACGGGCTCTGTCTAACTGTGATGTAAGAGCTGTGTCTGCCTGAGCACACACGAGGGGGCAGAGCGAACCTTGGCAGTTTTACTAATACTTGTCTCAAACTTGTTCGTTTTCTTGGAGGAGAAAAGGGGCAAAGAGAGTTTCAGCCTCTCTGATTAGGAGTGTGCTCTCCTTCAGAAGCTAAAAGTGAGTCTTTATGCCAGCTTTATCACATCATTTCTGCAATCTGAAATGACTTTGTATCGTTATTAGGTGTTTAGGGAGTGAACTCTGGAAAATCTGCAGAAGTGAGAGGAAAGATTAGATTGTCCTGAAAATGGATGGTGAACTGCTGAAGGCAGGTTCTGCAGCTTGAGCTTTAAGCTGAAGGAGGTAGATTTAAATTGAATATTAGGAAGAAATTGTTCCCTGTGAGGGTGGGGAAGCCCTGGCACAGGTTGCCCAGAGAAGCTGTGGCTGCCCTGTCCCTGGAAGTGTCCAAGGCCAGTTCGATGGGCTTGGAGCAACCTGGGATAGTGGAAGGTGTCCCCTTGGTGAATTTTACAGACATTTTCTCCCTGCAGAGAGATGAGTTTAAATGCAGATGGTCCTTTATACTCCTTGAAAAATGTGTGTTACCCCCTACCTCAGGGCTGGTTAGGGCCTCCATTCCCAGGATTCTTCAGGATATTGTAAAACCCGATTTGGGATATTTTCCTGATGTTCTGGTTTAACACTGTGAAGATAGTGAGGGGTAGGGTGCTTTTTAATCTTTTTCTTTTACTCTAATGTGAAGACAATGTCTCACCTTGCTTTATCAGATGATCGAGCCCGTAGGTCTCCTCGGAAGCTTCCCACTTCTTTGAAGAAGGAAGAAAGGAAGTGGGTTCCACCTAAATTCCTGCCACACAAATACGATGTGAAACTGAAAAATGAAGATAAGGTGAGTTGTCTGCTTGAGTCCTTTCTGTTATAACACGAATATGCAAGTTTAAGTAATCACTATCAGTGATTATACAGCACAGTGTAACACTTTCTGCCGGAGCATGGCACTGGAAGCAGGAGAGTTGTCTGTAGGGCTGACCAGCCTGGCTGTTTCTGTCTATAATTGGGTTTTGTGCATGGAGACACCTGGTACCACACACTGAGTCACAGGGCTTTTGAGTGGTTGCTGTTAAGTGGCTCATCTCTGGTCAGGCAGTTAATGAGACCAGTTAAATCATGAGTGGCAGTTGCTGCTCTTGTTCTGGGCTGCTCCGAGTCGGAGGCAGCAGCGCTTTGGGAGGCTCTGGGTAGCTGCCTCACTGCTCTGGGCTTTTTGTCAGCTCTTTGCTAATTTGACAGGAGAGGCAATACTGACTTCCATTTAATGAGTACCGCATGTAGAGTTGCTCCTCTAGTCTCAGGAAAAAAATCAAAATAAACATGAATACATAAAAGCTTTTAAGTCAGTAGCGAGCATGAGCTGGAGGAAGGTCAGAGATAGAGCAGTGGGCTCTGGAAAGAAATCTGCACCATAAACTCATGGTTTTAACTGTTTTGGCTGACTGATTCTCCCACCAGTCTCTGTTTCAGTTCTGCAAGTTCTATTTGGTTTGAGTCTTTCCAAGAGAGCTTTGGAAGAGGGAGGAGTTGGTGGACGTGAATCAGTACAGCAGTCCTGCTCCTTTTAGCTGCGTGATCCGTGTTGACGATGTGCCTAGAAGGTAATCATTAACAGCCCCTCTGTTTGTGATCTCCCAGATCATCAGCAACGTTCCAGCGGACAGCTTGGTCCGTACAGAGCGCCCTCCCAACAAGGAGATCCTGAGGTACTTCATCCGGCACAACGCGCTCCGTGCCGGCACGTGCGAGAACGCCCCGTGGGTCGTGGAGGATGAGCTGGTGAAGAAATACTCTCTGCCCAGTAAATTTAGTGACTTCTTGCTTGACCCACATAAGGTGAGAATTCCTGAAAGTACCTCCTTTGCTCTCACGCCCGTTCTGCGCTCTTAGTCTTGGCGAAGAGTTCAGTGTGCTGGGTGGGTTTTACCGTCGCAGAATCATTAGGATTGGAAAAGCCCCCTGAGATCATTGAGTCCAGCTGTTCCCCCAGCACTGCCAAGGCCATCCTTGAATAATGTCCCCAAGTGCAAAATCTACATGTCCTTTAAATCCTTCCAGAGAAAGAGAAGGAAAACCCACTCTTTTGAAGGTTGACCCTTTGAGAGGTGACACAGCTTGAGTGTCTGAAAGTGGTCTGCTCTGAAAATTTGAGGTGTAATTGCCTTTTTTGAGGTTTTTCCAGTAGTTTATGTTGCTTGTCTACAAGTAAAGACATTTCCTGGTGTAAGAGAAATGGAAGAGCTCAGTCCTACCTGGTAGTGTCAAGTAGTGGGCTATTTTCATAGTTTCAGGAGCTGGATGTGTGTGACATCATGATGCCTGGCTCTTGTATGGGACTGGATTGAGGGTTGGCAGATACCACAAATTTTGTACTGAATACTCAGGTATCAGGGATGGGTATTTTCCAGCGCTTTGTACTGACCAGCCAAAGACAGTTAACCAGCTCAGTGCCATATCATGAAATCTGCAGTTCTAACATCTGCCTTTGGGTGTAGAAAGCACTATTTTGCTCTTTTAGTACTCCCTTTTTCACGGACTCTGTCAAGTGTTGTTCTAAAACTAAAAGAGAAATATTTGTTCAGGACAAGGAGGAGTGGCTTCAAACTCACAAGAGAGTAGGTTTGGATTGGATATTGGGAAAAAATTCCTTAGTGTGAGGGTAGTGAGGCCCTGGCGCAGGTTGCCCAGAGAAGCTGTGGCTGCCTCATCCCTGGAAGTGTCCAAGGCCAAGTTGGACAGGGCTTGGAGCAACCTGGAATAGTGGAAGGTGTCCCTGCCCATGGCAGGGGGTTGGAATGAGATGAGCTTTAAGGTCCCTTCCAGTCCAGGCCATTCTCTGACTGTGATTGCAGAAGCCTGTCACCCTTAATGCATTTAGCAATTTCATTGGAAAATACATTAAAAATATGGGCAAAAATAATTGACAGGAAGATCTGGGTAACTTTTATTTACCTTTCAGTATTAATTCAAAATTATTCTTTCTCTAATTTTAGTATATGACTCTCAACCCCTCAACCAAGAGGAAAAGCTCTCGATCACCTGACAGAAAGCTTGCTAAGAAATCCAAAACAGATGGATCATCCCTGGGGCAGCCTCTGAGCCCCACCCTGTGGTGCCACGTGCATTTGGAGAAATCTATAATTGGCTCTCCACTGAAGGTGAAAAACTCTAAGAATTCAAAAAGTCCTAAAGAGGAGCTGGAAGAGGTGATGAAAATCGTGTCACCTGCTAAACTTGGTTCTAACTTTCACATTCCAAAGAGGAGTCGTTTAGGAAAAGGCAACAACAAATCCTTGGACAAAAAGCAAAGAGGCAAAAGGGTTCTAAATGGGCAGAAGTCATCAGGAAAGGCCAAGTCTCCCAGGAAAGGCTTGAAGACCCCCAAGATGAAAATGAAACAAATGACACTGCTGGACATGGCTAAAGGTACCACTAAGGTGTCCAGGACTCCCAGGAATTCTGGAGGCACCCCTGGATCTTCCAGGAAACCCCAGAAGCACCTGCCTCCTGCAGCGCTCCATCTCATTGCCTATTACAAGGAAAACAAAGACCGGGAGGACAAAAAAAGTGCCCTTTCCTGCATCATCTCCAAGACTGCTCGGCTGCTCTCCAACGAGGACCGGGCCCGGCTCCCTGAGGACCTGCGGGGCTTGGTGCAGAAACGCTACGAGCTCCTGGAGCACAGGAAGAGGTGGGCCACCATGACTGAGGAGCAGAGGAAGGAGTACATGAAGAAGAAGAGGGAGAAGCTGAAAGAGAAACTGAAGGAGAGAGCGAAGGAGCGGAAGGAGAAGGAGATGAAGGAAAAACTGGAAAAACAGAAGAGATTTGAGGACCAAGATCTGAAAGGGAAGACGTTGCCTACTTTCAAACTGGTTGATACTCCAGAAGGACTTCCTAACACGCTCTTTGGGGATGTGGCCATGGTGGTGGAGTTCCTGAGCTGTTACTCAGGGTTATTGATGCCAGATGCTCAGTATCCCATCACGGCCGTGTCCCTGATGGAAGCCCTTTGTGCAGAAAAGGGAGGCTTCCTGTACTTGAACCGAGTACTGGTGATTCTCTTGCAGACCCTGCTGCAGGATGAAATTGCTGAGGATTATGCTGAGCTGGGAATGAAGCTCTCTGAGATCCCACTTACCCTGCATTCCGCTTCCGAGCTGGTTCGCCTGTGCCTGCGCAAGTCGGATGTGCAAGAGGAGAGTGAGGTCTCGGATAACGTCGACGAGAGCAAGGATTCGGCAGCTTTTGACGATAACGAAGTACAGGATGAGTTTCTGGAGAAGCTGGAGACGTCTGAGTTCTTTGAGTTGACTCCTGAAGAGAAGTTGCGGATCCTTGGAGCGCTGTGCCACCGGATCCTCATGACGTACTCGGTGCAGGACCACGTGGAGGCCAAGCAACAGGCGTCGGCTGAGCTGTGGAAGGAGCGCCTGGCCGTCCTCAAGGAGGAGAACGACAAGAAGAGGGCAGAGAAACAGAAGAGGAAAGAAATGGTGGCCAAGAACAAGGAGAACGGCAAAGATGAGCATATGATGGGCAGGAATGAAAAGAAAAAAGAGATGATGAAAATGGAGCACCGGGTGGAAATGGAAGCCGACGACATGATCAGCGCTGTGAAGAGCAGGCGCCTTCTTGCCATCCAAGCCAAGAAAGAGAGGGAGCAACAAGAAATACAGATGAGAGGTAAGAAAAATACCAAGAGGGTGTGTCGTGGAATAACTTCCTGGCAAAATTCATGGCCTGTTCTCAGAAGCATTGCCTGGTTATATGGGATTTGCTCACTGGAGATCTCTAACTCAGCTGCTGTGGTTCTTGTAGCAGCTCAAAATCGGGAATTTTAAGAGAAAGCAATAACGTCTGCTAGTTTTTATCTTTGCCTTATCACTCTGTGAAGGAGTAGCTCCCATACAGGCTGTCCAAAGTGATGGAGAGCTATAAGCTTGTACAGCTAAGGGAGCCTGCTAGAGAGGAAAGTGCAACTGAGAGTAGCTCCCCGTCGCAACTGAAAATGAGGTCTGGGCAGGAACCCTCTAGTTTGGTGTCTTTATTCTCATTTTGTTTGAACACTTTTGGCATATGAATAAATTCAAGTGTCTTTTTTTTCCTTGGGTCTTGCTTATCCTGTCACTTGGTGGTACCTGCTTCAACTGCTCTGTGCAGCTGGCTGTGGAAAATCCCTGTATCCTGAATGCCCACCATATCCCACATGGACAGAATTGGAGAGCTGGGTGGCAGAATGGCTTGGATTTGTCTTTGGAGTCTTGGCTCTGGAGAAGGAGGGAGGTGGCACTGGGGCCAGCATCAGGCAGGAAGTCTTGAAGGTGTCAAGGAGAGGAGGAATTCTGGAGGGATCGTGTCAGTATTACCTGCCGAATGGGTCTCCTAATGTGGTTTCTGAGACTCAGATGTAAAAACTTGGCACTTGGCTGTTGCTCCTTGCTCTCGTTTCAGTCCTGTGACACAGGGAGAAGTCATAAAATTTAGGGAGGAGTTGATATTTACAGACCTGGGTTGGGCAGCTGCTTGTTCCTGGCAGGATGGGACTAACGGGACAGTTTGCTGCAGTGTCTGTTAGTTGGGTTGTTTTTGTTGTATTTTGTTTAAAAGCTGATCCTCCAAGTTGGTGTAACAAACGCCAAGGGTATGTTTTTCATCAGGTCTCCTCTAATCAGGATTAATTACATTGGCAGGACTTCAGAGCCTTACCAGATATTTACTAATCAACTGTTATCAAACCTGGCTTGACACAGAAAATGGCTCCGAGAGAGGCTGTGATGTCAGGATTTAGGGCACTTCATATTTTTCTCTTCCCTGTTTTTTGTCTACAGCCATGGATGTTGAAAGCTACTAAAATTTCAGTACTTCCGTCATGAGTGGGAGGACTGAGGTTTCTATTTTAGTGCTCTCCCACGTTTCCTACAGTGGGAAATAAGGACTGATTTCTCCAGATGATTTTTATCCAGGCTCTCTTCAGCCTGGTTCATCCTTATGCCTTGACTTCTTAATTCTTTTTTNTTTTTTTTTTTTTTTTTTTTTTTTTTTTTTTTTTTTTTAGAATAGTGGGTGGAAAGTAAAAGAAAAGGTTGGGTGGTTGTGCTAAAAGAATATTAACTAAAATCCCCAACAGGTTTTGTTTTGTTTTGTTTTTTTTTACCCCCATAGTGTAGTAAAATAAGACAATACTGGTGTCTGGATACAACAAAGGAAAGCTAATTCTGCTCTGTGCTAATTCCAACAGTGAGGATGGAGAAAGAAGCAGAAGAAGAAAGAATCCGGAGGCATAAAGCTGCAGCTGAGAAAACTTTCCAGGATGGAATTGCCAAAGCCAAGCTGGTGATGCGCAGGACCCCGGTGGGCACCGACCGGAACCACAACAGGTGGGAAAGGAAACGCCCCTGAGCGGGCAGCTCTGCCCTGGGAGAGGGGCTCTCTCAGACAGCAGCCCCTGGAAAGGGGTGTAGGAATTGTGGAGAAGAGAGAAGGGAGGTTTTTGTGTGTATGGAGTGTAGTGGCTGGGTACACTTCCAGCTTTCTGAGGCCTTCCCGTGGAGGTCGGGATCACTGGGCCTCAGTGCTCAGCACCTTTATTACAGTCATCTTGTCTTTTTTTTCCATGTTTTTGCACAGGAATGCTCTTAGAGTGGATTCTAATCAAAGCTTTCCACGTTTCTCAGCTGGGCTAAGATAGACACATGTGCATCTAGATGCACACAGATGCTTCTCCCCTCAATGCAAATAAAAGCCTGTGTGTGTAACCAGCCAGCAGAGGAGGCAGGGGCCTGTTAACACACGTGTTTCCTGCAGGTATTGGCTGTTCTCAGATGAGGTTCCTGGCTTGTTCATCGAGAAGGGCTGGGTACATGACAGTATAGACTACAGGTTCACCCTGCCCCACCAGAAAAAGGAAGATCTGAAGAAGGACCACAGCCCTGGAGGTATGGTCACCATGCTTCTCTGGGGGCAAAAATCCACGTGTGGGGAAGGAAACTTAACACTTGTATGTGCAAATAGTTCTTGGGACAGAAGAACCTGCTATAACCTGACTCCAGATGGTGGGTTTCAGTCCTGGTCATTTCTTGCTTTTGGAACATCACAGGCTGGCACTGAGTCCATCTGCAGCAATCCTGCTTGGGAGAGCTTATGGAGTTAGATCTGAGCCCTCACCTGGTGGGATTGTCTTGGACAAGGGGCAGAGCAGGCATATGTGGAGGAATGGAACAGGGCAAACCTACAGTGAGATCCTTCAGCCAGGTGTAGCTTAGCAGTCACCTTTCTCAGTGGCTGGCTGAGCTGGAGGTGTATCATTCCAGGCCCCTCCATGGGTGTATTTTCTTAAGTGAACTCTTTCAGATACTGACCAGCTGTGTTCCTGTACACCACTTGCTTCCAGCTGTTTTTACCTCGCAGCTGCTGCCCATGTGCTTTCCCAGCCAGTGGGCAGGATTTCATCCTGTTCCCTTGGAGAACTAACAAGCAAGTGCTTAAATGAGCAGAGGTTTAAATCCACGTCCGAGATGCTCAGAAATACAGACACACGCTGCTTATAACTCCTTCACTTCTCAAAGCGCGTTGTCAGTACACAGCTGGAAAGTGAAACTGGGGGTTTATCTTTCGGGAAGAGCAGGAATGCTGCTCAGGAATCCACCTGAGCCTGTGCTTTTCTCTTGCAGAGAAGCGGAAGAGCACAGGCAGCGACGGCCGAGGGACCAAACTGCCCCACTCCGTGCCCAACGCGGACCTGCCCGCCGAGACCACCACTCCCAAGCAGGGCCAGAACTTATGGTAACACACACTTTTATGGCTCCAAAATACTCAAGAGTGTAGAGGTCAAGGAGTTCTAGACACATTTTTTTTGCTAGGCCCTGCTACAAACCTGTTACTCTTTTCAGTGCTGAGCAGTTGGGTTGGTTCAGCAGCTCCCCAGGCCTCTGTTGCTGATGTTATCACTGCCCTGCTGACAGGTTAGCCAGTCCAAGAGCCAGTGGAATCTTTATTCGACCTAATCAATCAGACTTAAAGCCAGTATAAATTGAGCTGGTAAAATGCTGCTTTGATGTATTGCTGTGTACTTACCAGTAGTGGTAAGTGATACTTGAGGAAAAAAAAAAAAAGAGGAGGGGAGCAGTGTCTGGGTTTTTGTTTGTGGTTCATCTCAGCAGACCTGAGCTGTGGCACATGAGATCCTTGAGCACAAGAAATTTAAGTCTTCCTAAACATCTCTGGAGACAGGCCTTTGTCCTTCCTGTTCCTGTACTATGTGAGATGTGCAGAGCCCTCCCCCAGCTCCTCATCTCCTCCAGTGTCTTCTTCTCAGGCTTCCCAGCAGGCTGTGGTGGTATCCATTTGTTTTCCTATAGCACCATAGAATTAATTTTTGTCCCTGCTGGTGGTTATAGCTNGGGGAGCAGTGTCTAGGTTTTTGTTTGTGGTTCATCTCAGCAGACCTGAGCTGTGGCACATGAGATCCTTGAGCACAAGAAATTTAAGTCTTCCTAAACATCTCTGGAGACAGGCCTTTGTCCTTCCTGTTCCTGTACTATGTGAGATGTGCAGAGCCCTCCCCCAGCTCCTCATCTCCTCCAGTGTCTTCTTCTCAGGCTTCCCAGCAGGCTGTGGTGGTATCCACTTGTTTTCCTATAGCACCATGGAATTAATTTTTGTCCCTGCTGGTGGTTATAGCTTAGCAAAGTTATTCTTCCATGCTGACAGCCTGTTATCCCTGTAAGGCTTCCCAATGCCAAGCAATGTCTTCTAAGTGAATCAGATCTCCTTTGAGCATGTTTGATTGGGACTTGCTCCAGTAAATGGCCCTACCAGTGTCCTTAAAGAAATTCTACCATGTTGAGTGTTGCTCTGTGTGTTAAAGAGTGCTCAGCAGTGTCCCCACGCCAGAAAACACTGGCTAAGCTTTACCTGTTAACTGCCTGTGGAGGACTCTGCACTTTTTAGATAACCCTGAGAAGTAACTGTCACAAAGTACATGCCCCTGCAACTCCCCTCTTAGCACGGTCTGTTCCCCAGAGTTCTCCACTCCTGACACACAGAGTGGGGTTATTTGCTCTTTGAGAAATAGAAGTTGAACTCAACTCCAAGGAATAGTTGCCAGTCAGAACTACTTTGCCAAACATGTTCCTGCTCACCCACCAGGAGCTGTCAAAGGGGCTGAAATCTGTGGGTGTCTTGATTCATCTGAGCCATCGGCATTGAGAGATGACTCTTTGTACTGCTCCTCCCCTTCTGTTACGGCAGCAGGGTGTAGGAGATCACAGTACCTCTGCTTTCCTTCTCTGCCCCATCCTGCCGTGAGAAATCCCCGCCCCATTCTCAGTCTGGGCCTTTGAGTGTCTTGTCACGTGGCCAGAATTCAGACAGTTGGGCTTTCCTGGGGAATGGGTGCTGCACAGGGGTTGTGGAGGACAGTACGATCCACAGGGAAGTCCTCTGCTCTTCCTGACTGTCTCCTCTGACTTGATCCTCCTTGAGCAGAGATGGCAAGGTGTGCTCCAGGAGAAGGACCAATTCTATAAGGAAAACAGTACCTTAAATTTAGAGTGCATATTGCTAACCCTGAGGGCAGCATAGAACCAAATTGAATGAGTTAATTAACACAGAACTCCTGTAACTTGTAACTCCAGGCTGAACTTGAAAAAGCACAGTGTTTGATCTGCTCTATCAGGTTGGCAACTCCCAAGGACATGCTGAGAGAGATCAGAGTGGTGACAGAGGCAGGAGTGCTGCATGGAGTAACCAGTCACACAGCCTGGGAGGAGCAGCTCTTGGAACCAGGTCCTGGACACACTCAGTGCTGAATTATGTTCTGTTTTGTATGGAGCAGCCATAATGGATGGTGCTCTCCTTTTTGTAAAAAAGAGAGCAACAAAAAGAATTGAGAAGCTTCTTTAAAAGCTTAAAGGCAGCCAGAAGCCTAAAACACTTTCAGAGAGATTTGCTTTAGAGCAAGTGCTGCCTCTTACCTTTGAGAAAAAGGTTTGAGGAACTTGGGGAAAAATCCAGCAGCAGCAATAACAAAACATTCTGATTGTGGCTCACATCAGGATAAGGAAGCTGTTAAAAGTAAGAAACCCTACTTAAAAACCTGTGGTTGAGTCTAAGTGAAGGAAATAAAAGGGATGCTAAACTGAAGTGCAGACCAAGGGGAAAACACTTCATTTTCCCTTGGGAAACAGTCTTGCTTCACCAGATCTGTTGTTACAGGGTTTGCCTTAGGAGAAGAGGGAAGCTCTTCTCATGAGTGAATAATTGGCCAAGGAACATGAAATAAATTACAGAAATACTCCAACCTGGATGTTCAGCAGGGAGATGGAGAATAATGCTAGAGGAGAATGGGGAAGCCTCCTAAAGACAGAGGATTTCTTTTGATACAGAAAAAAGGGATCAGGAAATTAAACTAGCAAATGGCAGATCTGAAGTAGAGAGGAAAGTGCTGCAGCTGAGGTACACAACTCACTGCTGCCAGCTGCTGCGGATTATGAATTGTACCTGTTCAAAGCTGGACAAACTGCTGAGAGAGGAGTCCACTGAGGAACAGGAAGCACAAAGGTTCTTGTCCTGGCACACAGGGAAGTCCTCAAACCAGCAGATGCTGCAATCTGGAGGGGCGGGTACCTGTGCTGCCCCTGGGCCACTCAGACATCAGACACTGAGCTGGGTGGGATTTTCCTGGCCTGACCACAGCATCTTTAGTATCTGTCCTTTCAAGTCCCTGCTGGGAAGGACTCTCAGTGCTGACAATCACAGCACCTGCTGCTTTTTCATGAGATTCTTGTGCCCCTGTGCACTGTTGTGCGAGGCAGGGCAGCTGGGAGCTGCAGTAATGCAGGTGGAGGATCTGAGCCGGGCATGGGCCTTGAGCAGGGGCATGGGGGCAGCTTCTCAAAGGACTCATAACCCTTTCTAATTCACCCCTCTGCTGTGCTGCCTGCCTCTCCCTGACTGACAGGGCACCCAAAGCTGTGCCTGCAGCTAAGCAATAAGCTCCCTCAGCTGAAAGGCTTTTTCTTAAAGCTCTGGAGCTGCAAAGAGCCTGTTTGCTAAGTACCTGTCTGACAGCTGCCACCAGTTACAGGTAGGCTTCCACAACAAGGCAAGTGACAGCCTGAGAGCTGTTACTTCAGGGGATAGACAGCACCTAGAGTTTCCCTCTGAGGAAATCCATATTCCTATTCCTGTGTTTTCCTCTGGGGCCATTGTCATTGATCTCTCCCATCTCAAGGACTCTCTTGAGCGTAGATGGTTATGGAAGAAGTCTCCTCCTTGGCTGCTTTTTGCACGTTGTCCTTGGACACCCTGAGGAGCCCTGAGCCCACAGTCAAGTCCTTGGCTATCTACGTGCCCTGTTGTTGGGGTGCAAGGACTCTTCCAACCATAACTCATGATGTTGGCATGTGCATAGGAAGTTTCATTTCTTTGTGTTTTGCTTTAAGTCCTGCTGTCTGGCTCTTTTCCTAGTGGTGTGTCTGATGTGGGACTGAGTAGCCTCGCAGTGCACGTAGGGCGTCTTTAGCTTTACCCTTTTATGCTTCAGAGCAATGAGACTTTGAAATTAAATACTAAATTAGCTCTGAATAGTTGTATGTCACAGTCCTACCCCTTTTCTCCTCAAGGATGGGATGGGAGCTGGTAGGATACTGATAAAGGGAGAAATAGATTTCATACTTCTGCCTAGAGTTACGCAAAGTGTCTCGTGGAAGTGGTTCTGCTTTCAGTATTTTGTCCCCAAAAAGAAGAGGGCCCAGTGTTTTGTTCTCAAAGTGCAGGGGCTGAATCATTGTACAGAACCATTAACACTTGGTTGCTTCTGTCTTCTCCAGACAGATGGCCCAGTCCCATTCCTAACCTTGTGCCCCACTTGCACTGATGTTGATGCTTATTACAAAAAAAAAAAATCTCCCTGTTTAAAGTTTCCGGGCACGTGGTCCCTCAAGAAGTGTTTGTCCATACCATAGTGCTTGTGAGCTTTGTGTATCCTGGTTTTCCCTGCAGGAATCACAGGTCACACACAGCCTTTGCAGGGTATTAGCACGCAGGGGTCTTCTTGCTCATCCTGGTCAGAAAGCAGTTGAATTTTGGAAACAGTGGCATCTCTGCAGAGTAACTCCCGTTGTTCTTCATCTATTAGGAATTCAGCATGGTTTGGCGGGTCCCCTCAGCAGACAATTTGAGTTAACCATGAGTGGGTGCTGACAGACTCCATTCTCAAGCCTATACTCTACAGATGGAGTTCCCCTGTTTCCACCAACCCTCCAGAGCAGGTACTGGTCCTGGGCTCCTCTAGATGTTGTCCTCTCGATTTCTTCATTCCCTAGTCCAGGTTTTATACCTTTCTCTGTCCCTTGCAGCCTTGTAGCCTGAGAACAGGGAGGAATTCTCAGCCTGAGTGAATACTGGGAGCTCCTTTTGACTTGCTGCTTGTGCCATTTGTCCCTCCTGTTTTGGTTGCTGACCAGTCTGGCTTATGCTACCAGAAACGTCAGGAGAGAATCTGGGCTGTTCTTTAGGGATGTGGGAAGCCCTTCCACCAGTCAGGATTTCTCCCTTCTAGATCAGTTTGAAGACTTCTATCTGGTCTTGACTCTCCCAAAGGCATCTTTCCCATCCCCCTGGAGTTTGGGATTGAACTGTGTCAGGCCACATGAAGGGCATTGATTGTCTTCCCCTCACTTTTAACAAGACTTACTATTGCCTCCCCCCTTTAAAATGCCAACCCTGTCTTACCGTGTCCATGCTCCCAGCCTGGAGCTGGTTGAGCCCCAGTTGGAGGTGCAGGTAGTTCCTACAGGTAGTAGGGAGTGCCTGGAGCTAGTTTGGGAACCAGGAGCTGTGACTGCACAGAGCAGCAAAGTGCCACTAGTCAGGTGCCTCTGATATGTTTATATTTTGCACATTTGAGTTCAGGCTGATGGAGAACAGATTTCTCCCAGAAATCCCAGTTCTTACACTCAGGGTGAGTTGGGAAGACTGAAGTACCTGTTGCAGATGTTCTTTTTTCCCTGTCCAGTTTCCTTTTCAGCAGGGACAGAGTTGTGCCAGGGCTTACCTCTGGCTTTGTTAAAAGGATGGGAGCTGCTTTCTGCATCTGCCCAGCAGCCTGTGTTGTCTTTTCCCAAACACTGGAGAATCCAAGTGCCATATGCTGACTGTTTCCAGTGCCATTTCCTTTTTACAGTAAGACAAAACAGTTCGGGGAATTCCCCCTTGATTTGCCACCATGAGGGAAAGCTGGGGCCTGATTGTCTTGGCTATTTTTCCAGCTGGATCCCGTGGTGTATCATCAGCAGTGTGTGATGTTGTTTCATCATAACCCGGGCAACCATCTCAACGTGCTTGGGAATCTGGGTATCTGCAGGGCAGCTGGCTTGGAGCTTGGTTTGTGCCATTTCCAGGTGGTGACACATTCTGCTGAGTGAAGGAGATCTGGAGCTGCTCCATCCTGTTTCTCACAGGGAGGGATGCAGAGGACAGTGGTAGCCAAGAGTTTTGATCCCATGGTGCAGGGGGTTGGATGTGCTGAAGCGGGTGACTGGCAAGAAGCCGTTTTCCTTCCATTTTTAAACAATCCTGTGTTTATTAGAGTAATTAATTTCCTAGCTGAATGCAAGTTGTGAGGCCGTTCTCCTAATACAAGCACACTAGAATTACAAATTATTTTCTTTTCAGATCTGGTATTTAATAAGTATTTCTGCCTAAAGTAAGAATTGTCGAGACTGGTATTCCAAGAGAAGCTAGAACAGCATCTTTGTCTGGTTGTTACTGAGCTCATCTGAGTTTGTGCCCAAGAAATCAAATTAGGTCTGGAATCTTCTCTGTGGCTGGTAAGGATCACAGAGTGGTCCTTTGCAGTTGTTTCCATATGAGGGTGATTTTCCTATTCCATGACTTCCTTTTTCTGAGGAACAGTCCTCTTCTAGAAGATTTGGAATCAGTCTTATTCTCTGTAAATGAGCTCTGAAGCTCAGGTTGAATCCCTGCCCCATCAGGTGAGGAGGCTCTATGGCATCCTAGAATAGAGTTGGGAAAAAAAAAAAAAAAGAGGGAAAGAGCAGAATTTCAGGCTACCTTAAAACTAGTTTGAATCTACAACCCAGCGTGAAAACATGATTGTGCTTTGGAATCACAGAGAGGACGCCTGGTTTAGAGAACTCCGCAAAAGTGTTCCCCTTTTAGATTGGGATAACTGCTGGTGGCCATCCCTGTCCTGGAGGACTCCTGAGCAGGAAGGTTTCAAGCTGCTGGAATATGGTTTTCACTTTCTGCACTTGACCTTTGAAGTTCGGGTGAGCTTAGAGAGGAGGACTTGTGCACTTGCGGAGACACAGCCTGCACAGGGACATGGCTCCTGCAGCAGCAGTTGTGGGATCAGCCAGGACATCCCCTTTTTAATCTGGGGACCTCTTGTTAATGAAAGAAGATACGATTACATTGCTGTGCTCTGCAGTGCACGGCTGGTTAATCCTTGCAGTGCATCTAACATGACATTCAGATCACTTCAACCAGCTGCAGCATAGTGAATGGAGTCCCTGGGGTAGATGATTAAATTCAAATACCAGTGTTTTAATAAACTTAGTGGGTAAAATACATCCAATAAATGAGTTCCATGTTTATTTTGATTATTTTTTTTCTTACCCTGGAATTGGCTACGTTTTGGGGACTGTGAAATGAGGCCAGCCTGAGTCAGAATTCTTCTGCCAGCATTCCTGGAACTGCTTCACCTTGCTCTCTGGGGTTGGGATATACGTTACGTGTCATCCCTGCCTACTCATCTTTGGGAACCATTTAGAAGAAGAAATCCTCTTGCCACAGAGATACCTTAGCTGATGATGGTGCATGTTCTGTCTTTCAGGTTTCTCTGTGACAGTCAGAAGGATTTGGATGAGCTGCTGGATTGCCTGCACCCCCAAGGAGTGAGGGAGAGCCAGCTCAAGGAGCGCCTGGAGAAAAAGTGAGCCTGCTCTTTGTTTTCCTCTGTGTGCTTTCGACAAGTCAAAGTGTGTCCTCAGCACGGCAACCCCTGCCATTCCTGGGGCAACATCCTGGGCTGGGCTTTGGTCATTCCTGTGCTGAAAAGAGGAGGACATTGAGGCTGAGAAGTCGCTGGTTTTCCTGGGCAGTAACTGCAGGTCCTTCCTTGATCAGTAACGCTGTGATCAGTGAGGAGGTTCTGTCAGTCTTTAAATTGCTCCGTGAAACTGGAACAAAGGCAGTGCTGGTTCACTCTGAGCCAGAACTGCCACATGCTCTCAGGTGTCTTTCAAAGAACGTTCTGCACTGCTGGAGCTCGTAACTCCCGATGGAGACCATTGTCCTGGAGCCTGCCCAGCTCCCAGGGCGGTGCTCTGTACTCAGAGACTGGGTTTGATTTTTTTTCCAGGTATCAGGACATCACACATTCCATCCATTTGGCTCGGAAACAGAACCTGGGCCTCAAATCCTGTGATGGCAACCAGGAGCTGCTGAACTACCTCCGGAGTGACCTGATCGAGGTTGCGACGCGGCTGCAGAAGGGAGGCCTGGGCTACGTCGATGTGACACCAGAATATGAAGCAAAAGTGAGTGCACAGGCACAGTATTGAGCAAGACAAGGGTGAGCTGATACTTCCTGTGGAAGGCCTGGAGTCTTTTTGTTTTCCTCAGACAAGAGGAGCAGGAAAATCAGTTTTCTCATTCTGTCCTTTAATTCTGAACTATTATTTCAAGGTGACACAGCTGCTGGCTTGAGGGTCCTTTCGGTGTAGGTGGGTCATAATGTTGGAGCTGTGTGTCCTGCACAGCTGTTCGTTTGTCCCGTTTCCTAATTCTGGTGGTGGACTTCTCTGTGAAGCATTAGCAGAACTCTGTAGCTGATTTTCATCTTCTACATCAAAGCTGGCATGTCTTGTCGAGACAGCAGCCATACGCTGATTCCATAACCAGATGTGGTAGACACCTCATGTAGTGTGGTTATCACAGGTGTCCATTTGCAGGAGCAGAGAGAAACATCCAGCTGTTATGGGATCATATGCTCTTCCCAACAGGTGTACTCACTGGAGAGCCTGAAGGATTTTGGAGAGTGTGTGATTGCACTCCAGGCTGGGGTTGTGAAGAAGTTTCTGCAAGGCTTCATGGCCCCCAAGCAGAAGAGAAGGAAACACCAAGGAGACGACTACATTGCCAAGGCTGAGGAGATAGATGAAGATAAGAAAATGGCAGAAGAAGCCAAGGTATTGTTCACCTCAAGGCTCTCTTCTGGTCTTGCAATAGAACTCTTTGAGCAGGGACAGTACAGTTCATGGGATACTAAATCCTGAGCAGCTTGCTCCCATTTCAGGTTTGGGGTGCAGTGGGTATGTTGTTTGATGGGCCAGCTGTTCCCTGTTTCTTTTGAGGAGTGAAGGTATAGGGAAAATCAAAATAATGCTGAGGAGTTACAGTCAATTTTCCCTGTATGACAGGAAATAGGTCAAGTTCCCTCTCTACAGTTTCTCTTTAATAAAAGCACATTATGGAGCATTCTCACAGAACTTGAGTTGTATCCATCAAAGAGGACTGATGGTGCCTTTGATCCACAAAGAGACCTGTGGAGGTTTTGGTGACAGCAAGAGAGTGAGGTTTAGATAAAATTCCAGTGTCAGGCAAGAGGAGATACAAGTTGTTGGCTGTGTGGAGACACTGGTGCTGAGGGTGCGTTTTTTAGTGTAGATTTGTGGGTTGTTTTTTTTTTGAACTCCTGTCAGTGTCTGCTGAACCCTTGTTTGAACATAGGGCTTTGCTAGGCTGTGGGATTGCCCTGTTAGCAGCATAATTTGGATAGGCACTTGAAATTTTCACAATCCTCAGTTGCCCTGGAGTATTTAAACTGCCAGTTTTGAATCTGCCCTCTGACTTTGGTGTTGTGCCATTGTCTCTGGAGCATTTATTTCTGCAGTGCAATGCTCAGCTTTTTTGGGTTTGAGTTTGTTTGTTGATTTGTTTACTTTGGGGATTTTTTTTTTCCTTTGCCTCACTTTATCTGGAATGAGCTTTCTTTTTGCCAAAGCAGAAAACCTTTATAGATGACCTTGAAAGAGCAGCCTAGTTCTTAGATACTGTTATCTGATGAAAAGCCCTGACTGCCAGGCAGACTGTTCTAAAGACAAATCTGCTGTGTAGGCCAAGAATTATGAAGCCTTTTGAGCCAGAACTTCACTGAGAGCACATAGCAGGTAAAATACAGCATAGCCACACTGGAAAAACACACTCAGTGTACTTCCAGACTTCAGGAATGGAACTGCAACCCTGTGGTATGGTTATGTCTCGTTTTCTCTGTGAGAAACAAGTTATGGCTTAGCAGGCACCCGTTTGCTGACACAATTGTCTGTACTAAGGGTTCCTGCTGGCTCAGCTGCATGGCTGGAGCTCACACTGCTGAGTGGCAAAGGATTGCAGTGAGACCTGGCTTAGGGCTGCTCCTGAAAATCAGTCTGGTGCCTCTGTTGGTGCAAACATTCCCATTTCCAGTGGCAGTAACGCACTGGGCTGTCCCAGACTAGGCCAGGGAATATGTGACATTGCAGCACGACAGCCTGAGCAGAGAGAGGGGCATGGGTGGGTTCTGGGTTTGTTATCGCCCCCCATGACCTGCTTTCAGCACTGCTTGCAAGGGGAAGGTCAGTCTTACCTGCAGACAATCCCTTACAGAGCAGCTTCTCAACCAAGCAGTTCCAGTTTCAGCTGTTCAGGGGTTTTCTGTCAGCTCAGGGTCCCAGCTGAGAGCCTTTCTAGCTGGAGGCTTTGTCCACCTTTCCCAAAGAAGGTGCTTTCTGTCACTTGGAGGTTGTTGACATGTGACTGAGGACTTCTGCTTTAGTATTTTGAGGTTTGTTTTTTGTTTTGTTTCCCCTGCTGGATTGCTCCTCTCCAGTCAGGAGAGGACTTCAGTAACTTCTTCCAGTCTCCCATTTTGCCTAGTTGGCAACCAGAACTCCCTTGATACCAGTACTGCTCAAATGCCACAGTCTCCTGATGCTTGGGAAGCAAGGCTAGAAATCTGTTAAATTCCAGAGACTTGGGGAGAAATATCTGAGCAAAACTTGCCAACAGCTTTTGCAGATTTATCTTGGCCCAGCAGTTCCCCAGTATGTTAACAGCAAAACCCATGGAACAGTTCCTTGGAAAATCAATTACACAGTATGTGAAGCACCTCAACAATGTTCTCCAAAGAAATAGCACAGGGGCTGTGTAACCTCCACAGTGGGCTGGGCAGTTTTCTGGTTATCTCTGATGGCTTGGGCTCCAGGATCACACCAGCAATGGCAGCAGGGATGTTGGCATTTCAGAACAGTTCTGTGTGTTTTTCCAAGCATCTGATATATGCTGTGCTTCCTCAAATTCAGTCGGGGGAGAATGTGCAACTCTGCAAAACTCCTGGGTTTTGTTTGGCTCCCAAATTGCTGTCAGCTGCAGAGTTTGGATTTTCCCATCTGACACTTCACTGTTTTGTTTTTTCATTCTCTTGGGGTAGAAGAACATTGACTTGAGTCCTATTATGTCCCTGTCATGTCTGGGCCATCACCTCATTGTTGTAGAGCACAGGATTACCACTGGAGTGGGACGTGGCTCTGCATCGCTTCTGTCCTGCTGCATTTCCGATTTACCACAACGGTGTTTCCAAACCTCTTGAGCTGGGTGTGGGGTTCCCATGGGCCTTGTTGTGTGCAGACCCCACAGCTGCCCTGGTGCAAAGCTCAGCTTTAATGCTATCATCCTCACTCCCAGCTCCTTCTGGGATTTCCCATGTGCTGAAGTCATCCTGTGTCAGGGAAGTGGCTGGTTTCACATTTAAGGCTCCAAATGCCTGTCCAGTGTGATTGTAGCTGGTGGCACAGGGTCCCCTCTCCACCTGAGGAGCTCAGGGACCAGAAGGACAAGCCTGTAGCTGATGGCACAGTCTCCTCTCCCCCTGAGCAACTCAGGGACCAGGAGGACCAGGAGTGTGTTGCCGATATCCAGGTGCCTCTGTGGTACCCACTGGAGGGCAGCACAGGCCATTCCAATCCACCTCCCTCCAGTGGGGTTGCCAGCTGTTCCCTGCCTTTCATCCCACGTTTTACAGTGCTAGATTTCTGCCTTTTATTTTCTCAGCCTGCTGATTGTTTGGGTTAGCCCTTCAGATCAGGAATTCAGTGGTGTTCACGTAGCTTGTTTCAGCCTGGCTGTGAAATGCAAAAGGGGGTGAACTGTTATGAACAAACTGTCTGATCCAGGAAGGCTGGATGTGGATAAACCCCAGCCAGGACTGCTGAGGTGACAGGGAAGGAAAGAAATACAGAGTTGAGCTTTGGTTAGAAGGGCCCCAGCTAAGGGATATGAAAACATCTCCAGGCTGTGTGTAAGCTGTTAGGTCTGTCTGCAGGTTGCTTCAGCCATGGAGAAGTGGAAGACGGCGATCCGGGAGGCGCAGACCTTCTCCCGGATGCACGTGCTGCTGGGAATGCTGGATGCCTGCATCAAGTGGGACATGTCAGCAGAGAACGCCAGGTGCAAAGTGTGCCGCAAGAAAGGTAACGCGTTCCTGCCCCTCGGAATTCCTGTCACCCCTCCAGGCCCTGCTTAGGCAACTGTGCCCTTGGAGTCTGTCGCCGTGCCTGCGGCCGTATTTTGAGTTCTGAATGTCAGGATTTACAGTCAGCAGTGATCTCACAGAAGCATTTGACCCTGACTCCACTAAACCATTCTTACGAAACCAGTCCCCCCGGTCTTGCAGAACATTGCAGAGCTGCTGTCCCCTGGATATTTAGGGTACTTGGACACAAGTCATCTACAAATCCTTCTGGGAACACTTGTGCCACTGTCCATTCCCCACTTTCATTTTTGGAATGGTCTTTGGGTCTCTGAACCTTGTCAGTTAATCCCTTCTTTTAGAGAAGGAGCAAGCAAGGACAGGTTGGGAAGGTTATTATGGGAAAAGCAAGGTGGGATGGTGCTGCTCCAAGGGCAGAGTGGGAGCAGAGCTGCTCAATGGACTGGGGAAGTCACCAAACAGGTGACAAGGGATCATTTTCTATGTGTGCACTGTAGGATGAAGGGCTTTAGAGTCTTTTGGGTGGAGGGGGAAGTAGAAGAGGTGTCAGCAGTGATGGGGTGCTGGTATTTGTTCTGCTTTAACCTCTGCTGTTGGATGGGAGCCTGGAGGAAAGAGCCTGGTGGTACATTCTGCCTCCCCACGTGCTTTTTCTCTCACTTTCTGTTTGCTAAAACTAGTGGGAAATTAGGGCAGCAGAGCTTAGAGGAGTGCTGGGCCCCTTTTGTTTAGCAAAAGGCTTTGCCATCCACCTCTTCAAAGAAATAAGGGCTGAATTGGTGCAACATCCTCCTTCACTGTGGAGCCTCATGGATATTCCAAACCAGTGGCAAAACTGTCCATCTGCTGTTAAGAGGAAATTCTAGGAAGAAGTAAGGGGTTGGGGGTCTCAGCTGAGACTAATATGGTGGTTTCACAGAATTTAGGAACTGGGAAGTTAGAGATGTGCTGGCAAGCTCTCTGCACTTTCTGTTCTTTCCTCTTCAGTAAATGAAAGCTGGCTTGGGACTGTCTCCCTGTTTCTCTGTGTCAGTGGGAAGCACAGAGAGACTAGTCTTGCTGCATACTGATTTTGTGTGTAGGCTTGCTACCCTGAGTAGAAAGAAGATAATGTGCAGGTTAACCAGATTGAGGCTAGAACAGGAATAGCTGCCTTCAGAGCTTCTTGGAGCTCTGGGACATCTTTGCAGCAAACTTCTCTTTCCCTGTGTTTGGCTGGGTGGAACCTCTTGGGCAGGTTTCTGCCTTTACCTCCATGAAATCTTTGCAGGGCAGGGGACTTTGCATTGGTTCTGTTTGTTATTAGACACTGCTGGTTTCCACTGCAGTGGTGGGATGGAGAAGGAAGAGTCCCTGAGAAAGGCCACCAGAGGAAGGGTCCCTGCATTCAGAGGGGACTCTCCATCTTGCTCTTGCTTAGTCCAGCCCTGCAGCAGCTTCTGCCTCAGGCTGGGCAGGGCTGTGGCCCTCGTTACAAGTGAGCTGCCCTCTCCTAGGTGAGGATGACAAGCTGATCCTGTGTGACGAGTGTAACAAGGCCTTCCACCTGTTCTGCCTGCGGCCGGCGCTCTACGAGATCCCGGACGGGGAGTGGCAGTGCCCGGCGTGCCAACCTTCCACCGCCCGCCGCAGCTCCCGGGGCAGGTGAGTGACCCTCCTGCCCTTCGCCACTGCACACTCCCAGCCCCTGCTTCCACGAGACCCGAACCAGCCCGAAGCAGAGCCCCTGGGGGAGGTTTGAAATCACCCAGTTAAAATGGCACTGCAACAATAGGGCTGTGAGTTCAGCGCACCTGTGTTGTACTGAGCCCTGACAGCTTCAGGAGTTTTAATAAATAACTCATGTTTGGCAGTGGAAACGCGCGCAAAACACCCACCAAACTCAGCTGCACTAAGGGCTGTTGTTTCCTTTGAGCAGCTGGTTGGGTTGGTTTTTCGTGGAGTTGGTAACACTGGAGCTCTGTGGGCCCCTGGACTGAGTTACTGGGGTGTTCTTGTAAGTTAGAGCAGACATTACTCCAGGCTGCAGCTCAGCCCCTCCTCTGCTGCTCGAAATCAGGCTACAAGGTGCCACTCTCATGGTTTCCTGGACCTGATAAACCTGAATAACTCAGGAACACCTTAGAGTGCAAGAGAGAGAACACGATTTGAGGAGGAATCCAAGTTCAGCAGAAGTGAGTAGTTGCCCCTTGACAGCAAGGGGTTGCTTTGTTTTTTGAACTACAGGCTGGAAGTTAAGAATTTTAGGGTGTGTGTCCTGTGCTGATGGTGCCTGTGCTGCATCTCCCTGTGTGTCAGGGGGGTGAGGCTGTCGAGTGGCACCTGACAGAGAAACAGCCAACAGAACCTCCCCGGCAGAGCAGCAGCACAACAGAGGTGTGTGCCAGCCTGTACTGTGCAGGTGGTGTATGGCCTTAAAAGTATTACTTACTCCCTGGAGACCATGTAAGAGTTCCTCAGGCTTGTACAGAAATGACAGGGCTTAAAGGCAGCTGTTCTGGCCTGAGATCATGGTTACTTTGATGTGGCTGAGTCACCTGCAAGCTGTTCAACGCCTGGACCAGAGCCATCAGGTGGGGAACACCTGTCCTGTTATCTGCTTTCTACTCTTTTCCTCCTGGCTGAGGCAGGAAAAGAATGTCCCCCTGGGAGATCTTTTACCTCCCTGTGCTGTGGGAGTTTATTCCTTTTGTTGCTCAAGATCCTCTTTCTCCAGAGGACTGAGACTCCCACAGCAGCTTTGCCTGTGTCTCCTTTGGCCTGTGCATGTTGGTTTTTTTCCTGGTTTTTAATGGTTGGAGTGATTGAATAGACACAGGTGAGAAGCTGGAATGTGCTGGGCAGGGAGGTTGGATGGCTTCTGACACTGGCATGTGAGGAGCCTGACCCTCTGCTAACAGATCTGTTTCCAATAATATGGGGAAAATATTCCAGCAGGAAAACCCCCCCTGTTGAAACTCCTTAGACCAGGCCTGCAGACCTGGGTAAAACAGCAGCTCATCCTCTCAGGGAGGAATAATTCCACAGCAATCCCGGTCTTAAAATCCACTGTCATGCGGTCAGAGTGCCTGGAACACCAAAGAATAGCCCAATCCAGCTGTTGGGGATTTTCAGCCCCGATGTTCAGCCTGGGAAGTGCCCTTTGAGTCGTAGCTACAACTCTGCACTGCTTTGGGCCGAGCCTGGTGTTCGTTGTGCAGCACAAACAGTACTGGGGGCCCAGGGCTGCTGATGCCCAGGTTCTGGTGCCACAAACGTGTTTACCTGCCTTATTCTAGGAGCTATGCAGAGGATTCTGCTGAAGATGAAAGTGAAGAAGGTGAGGAAGCTTCTGATGAACCAGATGCTGAGGAGGAAGAGGAGGAGGAAGAAGATTATGAAGTTGCTGGACTGAAATGTAAGGCTTTGACCATGCAGGGAAGTAACAGAAAATATTAACCTTCTGCCTTCGGTGTGCAAAGTATTGATCCTATGTGGGACTTATGCTTTTCCTCACAGAAAGCAGGTGAAACAGTGGGAGATGTCCCAGGGGAAGGCTGTGGTTACCTGGGGAGCTGCAGTGAACCCTTGGCCCTTTGTGATGGGGTCAGCACTAGCAAAGATTGAAACTGCTGCAAGCTCTGACTCGCTGCCCAGTCACTCCCTGGGGACACTGACACCATTTTAGGGACTGGGAGGGGTCAGCAGAGGCTGCAGTGGGGGCAGCAGCACCAACAGTTCCTGGGATTGGCAGTCCCTGTGCCTGCAGGGTTTGTTGGTACACTGGAAGCTGTTACAAACGTTTACAGAGCTCTAACCACAGCCCCCTCCTTGCTTTTCTCCTTGCCACCAGCTCATAGCCCCTTGAGTGCAGGACTTCTAGTGATTTGCCAAGGAGGCATTTTGAAATAGGAGTAGCACTTCCTCTGCCCATTCCAGTGGGAAGACACAGTGCTCCAGGTGTGGTGTGGCCTGGACCACCAGCACCCTTTGGTTGTGTACAGAGACCACTCGGAATGCCTTACTGGAGCATTTCTGAGCAGCTGGGTGGAATAAAAGAGGGATTTCTAGACTCCTCGATGGCTGCTTCTCCACTTAAACATCTTTAGTTGTGTATCCACTTCGGTTTTAGGGGAATTAGATTCAGTCTCAATTGGGCAACTTGCTGCACTGAAAAGCTCAATCTGGGAAGGGCACACTGCCAGCATTTGCTTTCTGTCAAACTGCCCTCGACTGACATAACGTTAACTGCAGGTTGTCTTAACGAGGGGCAGATGGAATCCAGAGACTGGGACCCGGAGGATTATCCCATGTTCTTTTGAGGGTTTCCATCCAGGCCTAAGCCTTGATTCCCTTGCTTTATTCTGGTTTCAGGGAGGCTCACTGATACCCCGGCTATGCACACCGCTTGTTGTCCTGCGGCGTATCCATGTCCACACTTGGAGTGTGTTCAGCCTGTGTTGCACGGCCAAGGCAGGAGCTGAGCCAAGGTTTCCGAACAATAGCAAAAGAGGGCTACAGTCACTAAAAATAAAGTGCTAAATGCAACCCCTGGCTTTAAAGAGCATTAACATGGAAAGGTCACCGTGGAAAAAACTTTTGTTTTAATAGAGAAGTCCCATTAATCCTGGTGGCGTTTATCCTGGGGGATCTACCGTAGAATGTTGGATTGTCAGACATTCAGCACGTGCCGCGCGCTTGACACACAAGCGCAGTGACAGCGGGCAGACGTCCCGTGGCCCCGCCACACGCCTCGCACGGGGGGCCGGCACCGTGATTTATGGGACGGGGCTGCATCCCAGCCTGCAGCTGAGGGATCCAGCCTGCTGGATCCAGCCTGCTCCAGGACTTGGGACCAGGTGGAAGGGGTTTGACTTGGGAAGGCCGACACATTCTCCCGATACACGGGGAGAAACTTAAGACAAGGGAGTGCGTCAGCACCGCCGGTGCGGAGCTCTGACAGGCAGGCTCGCACGGGCAAGTGCCTTTCCGTGGGATGTAATGCGGCAGCCCCGGTCTTGGGGAATAAAATCCCATTGTTTCCCCCTTGCAGCACGTGGAGCAGCTCCCGGCTGCGGTAACTTGACACTCCCCCAGCACACAGCTCCCTTTTCAGGGGGGCTTAGCAGCTGGCTTATCCCACCGTGTGGGCCGCTTGGAAATGCTTGGAAAACCACCCATCCCCAAAAACTGGGGAAACTCCAAGTTTCTGCTCCTGGTGCTTTCAGAAGGGATGTTGTAGTTCTGTTTGAGACAAGTGTCTGTCTTTGCATTGCTTCCCTGATACTCCCTCAAGTGACACATCAGGGTCTCAGCACTTGGCTCTGCAGGGGGGAGATTTGCCATGACCTGCAGCGGATGATCCGGGAGCTCCCAGGTCTGTCTCGGAGCTTGAGGATCTGCTGTGTGTGAGCACCCTTTAGCAGCAGGTTGTTGCCTGTCATGGCCTCTTCGGGCAGGAGGTGATGCCCAGTGGATCCCATCTGGAGAGGGTGTGAGAGCACAGCTGGCACGAGGCCAGGTGTCGGGGGGGTCACCGTGAGCGAGGCTCAGCCTGGCGTGAGGGGCAGAGGGCTGGTGGTCTCTGCTCCCAGCTGCTCCCTCTCCTCTAAGCCCACTGCTTATCTATTCCAGTGAGGCCCAGGAAGGCAGCCCGGGGCAAGCAGGGCTCCATGTACTCCTTGAGGCAGGGAAGGCACCAGAGGAAGAAGCAGGCGCTGCACCCGGCCCGGGGACCCCGGCAGCGCACGGCACCTGTCAACGGCGCAGACATCGACGAGCTGGTAAGAGCCAAATTGCTCCCCAGAGGCCGCTCACTTCGTGAGTTACAAACCAAACAGGTGGCACGCTTCCTCCCTCCCCTTCCCAGAGAAACACCCTGAAGCCTAGTGGAAGCCTGGGCTGGGCTGGGGCGGGTTAACAAAGGGGGCATATCCTTAAGGGCCCGGTGCAAACGGAGCACAGATATGCCAGGCATCCCTCCCCAGCCGCTTTCACACATTGTCCCCTTGAGTAGCAGGCAGCCTGCAGCTTGTTAAAGGGTTTTAAATAGTATCCATATGTCTCTCTGGAGAGGTGGGGGGACTGAGGGGTCCTGGATGGCCAGGGAATGCCAGCAATGCTGGACCCTTGCTCCTCAGCCTTGGCCGTCTTCTGACAGTTGTTGTCCATATGGTCACTCCCCAACCTCCAGGACATAATTTGGCTGGTTTAGGTTTCACTTGACATTTAAAGAATAAAACCATACGCTCCTGCACAGAGCAGTCTGTGCGTGCTGGGGGGAGCTGCGGCGTCTGTCCCTGAGGAGGGACACACCATGGGGGATACGTGAGGATACTCCAGCCCCACGGCCACGTCACAGCCCCCTGCAGATCTGCCATCTGTCCCCTGGCCGCCACTAGTGCTGGTGTGTCCTGTCACTGCCCTTCCTCATGGGCTGTGGGCTCACTGCTGCTCATGCTGGGTGTGGTGTGGGCTGTGTCACAGACTGGAGGGCAAGCAAGCCCAGCATGGGCTGCCACAGCCAGTGCAGAGGGATATTCCAGTGGGGAAAATCTTTCTGGAACAGCTCTGACAGCATACTGGCTTGGGACAGAGGACTCTGCTAGGACTTATCATTTGTCCTGGAAAGAGGCCGGAGCTGGGTCAGGATACTGAGTGCCCTGTGTTGTGGAGCCTTCCTGTCATCCTCAGCAGCAACATTCCATGAGCTGTGCCCTTAGAGCTGAGGGGATGTCCCTGTACTGGGGGTGATCTGTGGCAGGTCCCCGGGCTGACCTTGTGCTGAGCCTGTGCAGAGACAGCAGTGCTCTGGGCACCAGCTGCTCCCTGGGATTTGAAATGGCACAGTCAGCTCTGCCGTGGCAGAACAGCAGCACAAGTGCTTCTCCCTCTGCCTCGGGTGCTGCCTTGGAGAAAGGAGGGACAGGGAATTCACACTCTCCATTTGCTGGCATTTATTTTTTGGCTGCTTGTTGAGACCATGTTGTCTTTGAACTTACCTTGAAATAGCCTCTTGTCGCTGCAGGAAAGCCAGGCTGCTTGTGAGCTGTTCCCCCCGAGCTCATGGGTGGGATTCCCATCCTGGAGCTCAAACTGCATAACCACAGAATGGCCTGGGTTGGGAGGCACCTTAAAGCTCAGCTTGTTCCAACCCCTTGCCCTGGGCAGGGACACCTCCTGCTATCCCAGGTTGCTCCAACCTGGCCTTGGACACTTCCAGGGATGGGGCAGCCACAGCTTCTCTGGGCAACCCGTGCCAGGGCCTCCCCACCCTCACAGGGAAGAAATGTCCTTGCTGTGCTAAGAACTGACTCCTTTGGCCTCAGAGCTGTTAGCTGAACCCCAAAGCCTGTAGTGGTTCCCTCCTTTTACAGCATCCTTTGTGTGGGCAGGTCCTTCAGACGAAGAGGACGGCGCGTCGCCAGAGCCTCGAGCTGCAGAAGTGTGAGGAGATCCTGGGCAAGCTGGTCAAGTACCGCTTCAGCTGGCCCTTCAGGTGAGGGCAGGTGGCCTCCTCCTCCTCCCCCACAGGCAGGACTGGCCACAGGCAGTGTGGAGGTGTGGGCTGGTCATGCCACAGCCCTGCCAGAGCCGCTTGGGAGACTTGGGATTCCAAAAGCAAGTTATGGCTGGGAAGAAACTGCTCCAGAAGAAACCACTATGTTCTTAGTCTTCAGCTGGGCTGAAGACACGGGGCCCTTCTGAGGTGGTGGAGCAGAGGATGGTGGGCAGGGGGCTGAAGTGGGGGGTGGGTGCTCTCCACAGTCCCCAGGATTTTTGGGGCGCTGAGGGAATTTATGGACCTGCCCTGTGCCTGGACCAGCTCCCGGGGCTCCTGTCATTCCCATCACTGTGCCATGGGGCTGATAGGTCTGTAGGGGCTGTTGAGGTGCTGCTTGGGCTTGTGGCAGCACTGTGGGGGTGCAGGTGAAGGAGTGGGGGGACCCCCCTCCTCTGCAGCCCGGCACTACATGGCCGGAGCCGGCCTTCCCCTCCTATCCCTGTGGCCCTTCCTTCCGCAGGGAGCCAGTGACCACGGAGGAAGCTGAAGACTACTTTGAGGTCATCAGCAGCCCCATGGACTTCCAGACTATGCAGAGCAAGTGCTCCTGTGGCAACTACCGCTCCGTGCAGGAGTTCCTGTCCGACATGAAGCAGGTGTTCTCCAACGCCGAGCGCTACAACCAGAACGGGAGTCACGTACTGTCCTGCCTGGAGAAGACAGAGCAGTGTTTGATTGACATGGTGCACAAACACCTGCCAGGCCACACGTATGTGCGCAGGAAACGCAAGCAGCTCTCTGCCAGGGGCCAGGGACTGGAGGAGCAGGAAGGGGACAGTGAGTCAGAGCCCCTTGAACATTCCCGGGGGCGGAAAAGGAAGAAATGAGGGATGGGGAGACTAAGGGGAGAGCCAGAGCTGGAGCAGGCCTTCTGGTGCTGCCAGGCAGCAGGATGGGTTGTCTGGAGGGAGCTGGGAAGCAGCAGGCACTTCTCTATTAATCCAGCCTTCCCTTTGGCCCGTCCTAGTTTTAAGTTTTCTGCAATTTCCTCAAATCTTTGGTCATCCATTGAGCAGAGATGACTTACTGCTTCCTGCAAAATCCACAAAGCTCTTCACGAGTCTGTCCTGCCAGGAGGGGAAGGTGGGGAGGGCAAGGGGAGGGCCTGGCCAAGCCTGGCTGGGCAGGGGAGCACCAAGCCTACTCCAGCTCAGGCACCGTCGGCTTCCTGGGAATGAGCCGCTTCCTCCCCTCCGCGAGCAGCCGGAGCGCGGTGGGACCGTGTGCTGCCAGTGCTGGGAGCCCAGCAGGGAGGGATCATGTTGCTCCACGGAAGGACTGGGTTCCATCAGGCCAATGGGCTGCTCGGGCTTGTATGTATATATTTATATGGTGTTAATGCCGAGCCCCGGTGCCGGGGCTGCGTGGGGAGAGCGAGCACTTGTGTGTACGGCCAGCCGGCTTTCACCAGCATCCCAACACCACTGCTCCGAGGTGCTCCTGCTTCCCCCCCTCCTTGGGGAGCAATCCCTGGAGGTCTCACTCCGAGGAGGGCTCTGAGCTCAGCTCCTCTCGCCTGTACACGCCAGGAGGAGGCTCCCTGCTCACCTGGAGCCGCCTGCGGTCACGCAGCTCTTTGGATGCCCCGAGTGCCAGCAGCAAATTGGAGAGTGGGAGTGTCTGCACAGCCTGGAGGGAGCTCCGGGGCCAGGGGAGCAGCAGAAACATGTGCTGTGTAACTTTTTAAATTAATTTTCTAGTTGAAAGTGGCTTGTTTCTAGCTGTGATCTTGTACAAAGAACACCTGTAAGATACCCTTGTCTTGCTTTGGCACATGTACAGTTTATATAAAATCGTGTTTGCTTTATATTTTCCCCCCTCTTTAAAACCCATTTTCCTACCAGTAGCAGGAGTTACAGCAGGGGACTTGTTGGGGAGGGGGCTCCCAGTCCCTCTCAGCCACGCTCTCACCATGTTTTGTAGTAACACCCTCCCTCGTGCTCCCCTGGTCAGCCCGATCCTGTGCCACGGCCCAGCACTGGCTCCTGTCACCCCAGATGCTGACTTTTCCCTAAGGACCCTTTTCTCATCCCCTCTCCATCATGACAGGTTTGGATCATACAATCAGGGCTTGAACTTTTTATCCCAGAAGTGTTTGATTTGGAACAAGTGGGCCAGGGGGCTGCTCGGTGCTGGTTTTGTCACGGAAAAGCAAAAGCAGCAGTTGCAGCTCCTGGGAATTGAGAAGAATCATCGATTACAAACTGCAGCCTAGTTTTGTGAACTCTTTAGGGTTGGTTTTATTTTTTTTTTAACAGGTATTTGTTTCTGTTCTGGTCTGTCAATGGCTGCAGATGAGGCAGGTTTCCAGCCCCTTCCCTCTCCCCAGCCTCACTTCCTGCCCCACGGAATAGCACTGACATTTGTATCTCGCACGTCCCTCCAGAGGCTGTTTTGTCCTGTTTCCTAGAGAACATTTCCTGCAGGTCCTACGCGGTGGAACCTTTGGAACTGTACGTTTTTTAAAAAAATCAGTGTCATTTGGGGGGAGGGGGTTTCTGCCAAGGGCTGTACTTGTAATAAATTGGAAACTTAAGAATAAACATTATGTACTTGTGTTTGTAAACGTGGCTCGTGTGAGTCCTTTGCGGGTCTTGGGGTCGGTGTGGGACTGTCTGGGATGTCTCACCTCTGCCTTCCTAGAGCCTCTGTCACACATTTCCGAAGGGAGAATGGAGCTGTGCAGCAAGGGAAGAGCAGCTCAGTGTCCACCACTGTGCTGATGGGACCTTGTGTGTTGTCCCCCTCCCCAGGGACAGGGCTGTGCTCTGCCTGCCCCTGGACGGGAACAGTTCTTGTGGTGACCACCCCTGTGGCTCCCTTGTCCCCCTGCAGGCTGCCAGTGTGACACTTGTCCTCCTGCTCCATGCAGGGTGGCACTGGGTACCCCTGGAGGGAGTCCTGGGGAGCTGGGGGGTCTCTGCTCTTAGGCCCCAACATCTCTCCCCTTGTGTTGGGGTGTTCTGCAACCACAGCCGTGCCGGCAGCAAGGACCATTCCTGCTGTGTCCCAGGGCAGCACGGTGATGGCCCAGGGCTGGTGACAGCCCACAGCTGTGACACCAAGGGTTTGGCCAAGGCTTTGCCTGTTTCTGCCAGTGCCACGCTGCCCAGGAGAGGGATGGGTTCATGGCTGTTTTCATCCTCCTCCTTGCTCAGGATCCACGCTGGGAGTGCTGCAGCCAGGCCCAGCACTGCCGGCCAGGCAAGTCCCGATGGATTTGAGGGCTTGAAGGCTTTTGGCAATGGACAGATGCTGTTTTCCCTGGAGAAGCCTCATGCCCTGCCCACAGGAGCTGGTTTGGCTTTGCTGGCTGTGCAACAGGACCTGGGTGAATCCGAGTGTGACTCCAGCTGGGACGTTTCCAGGCCTCAACATGGAGATCTCTCACCAGCATCTGCTCCGAGACCTTTTGGAGACTTGCTTTTTATAGCAGCCCCTCCATGGCATCGGTGTCCTGTGTGGGGCTATAAATAGCTGTCCCCACACCTGGCAGGGCAGCGGGGGCTGGGGGACAGTCCCTGCCCCCGCTACAGCCCCATCCCACGGGCTGCCGGAGACAAACCCCTGGGATTGCTGGAGTTCCCACAGGGCCTTGGGAAGAGGAGGCCTGAGCTTGGCCCCCGGGGCTTCCTCATGACTTAATTCTTAATTAATAGTCTGGGTAATGGGGTTTTTAGCATATTAGCATATTTAGCATTTCCTTCTGCTACTCAAACCTGGAGGGAGTGTCCGTCTGTCCAGGGGATAACCCCATGGCTCAGCGAGTGCTGGGGCACGAGGTTCCACTTCATGCTGAGCTGGACCAGGACCGGGGGTATCCCAAGCCCATTCCCACCCGGTGGCAGCCCCAACTCAGCCTCTGTAGCCATCCCATCCCACTCTGCAACCATCCCATGCCAGCCTTTGCAGCCAGCCCATCCCAGCTCCTGCAGCCAGCCCAGCCCAGCCCAGCCCAGCCCAGCCCAGCCCAGCCCAGCCCAGCCCAGCCCAA
>VXAY01007072.1:243348-254229 GCA_013399855.1 Oxyruncus cristatus
GGACACATGTACGCACACACGGACACATGGACACACACATGGACTCATGTACGCACACACACGGACACGTGTGCACACACACACGGACACATGTACACACACATGGACACATGTACACACACATGGACACGTACACACACGCACGGAACATGTGCGCACACACACACACACACGGACACATGTACGCACACATGGACACATGGACACACACATGGACTCATGTACGCACACACACGGACACATGTACGCACACATGGATGCGTGTGCACACATGGACACATGTATGCACACATGGACACGTACACACATGCACAGAACGTGCACACACACACGGACACATGTGCACACACGGACACATATACGCACACGGACACATACACACACATGGAATGTGTGCACACACACGGACATGTGTATGCACACATGGAACATGTGCACGCACATGGACGCATGTGCTCACACACGGACACGTGCACACACGGACGCATTTACTCAGACATGGACACATGTGAGCACACGTGGACGCATATACTCATGCATGAACACGTATGCGCACACACGGATGTGTACGCACACATGGATACGTGTGCTCACACACAGACACGTGTGCTCACACAGACACACGTACGCACACACAGACACGTGCTCACACACGGACACACGTACTCACGGACACGTGCAAACACATGGACACGCACACACATGCACACAGTAGCACACAGGGACACCTACTCACACACAGGCGCATGTGCACACACACGGCCACATGTACACACACGCACATAGTAACACGCACATGCGCACGCGCACACGTGTACAAACACACACGTGTACACGTGCACATGTGCACGCTGACACACACATGCAGTGACGTGCACACACACACACATACACACACATATACACACTGACATGCACGTACCCCGTGTGTACGCACTCGTACATACACACCAGTACACACATGCACACACTGCTGTGCACGTGCACACAGACATGTACGTATGTACACGTGCACACACACGCACAGTGACATGCACACGTCCATACGGACAGTGGCACGTTCTGGGAATGTCACAGAGCAACCAGGGCCAGCCCGGGATCAGCGGCTCCCAGGAGTGGGAGGCTGCTGGTGGCACCTTGTGACAGTGGCTGGGCAGCACAGCCTGTCCCCAGGGCTGCTGCCACCCCCAGAGTGGTTTTTTTGCACCTCCAGCTCCCCACGCCTTGGCACTGGATGTGTCACCCGGCGAGCGGGACAGCAGATTTTGGGAGCTGGCAGCCCCAGCTCGGCCACGCTGACTCGTGTCGCTCGCCCAGGAAGTGCCCTGGCCTTGCAGTGGCATTGCTGCCCGCTGCCCTGTGCCCGCCCTGGGTGACGCCACGGGACACGGCTCCCATTTGGGAGGAGCTCATCCACTCCAGGGCCGATTCCAGCAGCGTCCCCGGGGTGTCCTGCGGGACACCCGGCACCCAGGGCCTGGCTGGCGCCTGGGGGTCCGGGCATCCCGCCATTCCCAAGCATTCCCACAGCCCTGCGATTTCTTTAGTAACAACATAACAACCTGTCAGCACGGCCCCTAATCTCTGACGCCCGTCGTACAGGATCCAAACATCCCGGTCTGGAGCTATAGGGAAATTCCATTGGAGCTGCTTATCGGCAGCATAACGGAGCGGGAGATAAGGAGTCGCCCTGGAATTTCCCTCTAGCACAGGGCATCTGCACACCCGGCTCCGGGGCCCTGGGAAAAGCGTTATTGGGGGATATTTGGGGTTATTTGGGGTGCTGGGCGGGCTTTGTCAGCTTGGCCACCAGCTCTGGGGTCCCAGAAATCACTGTCCCGTGTGCCCGGTGACACGGAGCAGCTTCAGGGGCTTCACAGGTGGATTAAGGCCACGTGCACTAAGGAATGGCTGGTTTGGGATATTTTGTGCTGTGGTGCAGCTCTGGGGACAGATCGTCACCCATGGCTGAGCTGGCAGCAAAGAGATAGGGATGGAGGTGGCACCTCTGGGGTGCTGGGACCTTTCCCTGGGACTCTCATCCCACCCACCCCCAGCCCCAGGGTGTGTCCCGAGTGGGGTGAGGGACCCAAGGGTGTCACTGCCACTGCTCCAGGGCACCCCAAAGCCCAGCTCCGGCCACTGAGGCTTCCCTTTAGGGAGCTGTTTGCTATGGAAAGCTGGGAAGCATCACCTGGAAGCCCCAGAATGTCTCTGACCCAGCCCTGGTTGCCCTGTGAGGGTCCCAGGCAGGGGCTGGATGAGACCCCAGGGATCCCAGCCCCACCTTCCTGGCTCACCCCCTGCCTCCCAACTTGGACTGTGAAGGGTTAATGGAGGGGGGGTGCACAAACAAATGTCTTTTAATTTAATTTTGCTTTAATATGTAAAACTGTTGCTCTTGGCTCCTGTTACTGCGGCCCAGCCAAGAGCAACACGGGGATTTTCGGAGTCAAGGGGCTCCTTGTAGAGGAGCGGCCACCCCTCACCTCTGCCCTACACCTCGGGGTGCTCCTCCCTCACCCCACACCCTCCTCCGGCGCTCCATGAGGTGCCCAAGCCCTGCCTGAGCCTCGAGGATCTGCAGAGGGGAGAGCAAAGGATCCTTCCCGGAGCTTTATCCCACTCCAGGGGCAGACAGGGGAGCACTGAGGGGATGCCACCAACAACCCCAAGCCTTGCCCTTCCATTGCTCCACTGCCTGAGCCTGATGGAGAGCGACCTGTCCCCCCCTGCCTGCACCCCTGGGGTGCGCGGGAGCAGCGGGGGAAGGCGGGGGGGGACAGGGCAGGGGTGGGGACATCCCGGCCACGCACGGAAGCCGAGACCTGCAGCAGGTCTGGGAGCCCCGCAGTGAAAACAAGAACCCCAGGTAGAGCAACAGAGAGATTTACGGCCTTGGAAGTGGCCCTGGGCTGTGGATCCAAGATCAATAGCGGGAAGAAAGGGCTCTCAGAGCCGCACAGGAATCCTGCCCGGGAAGCGGCCAGGCCGGCGAGCGGGACTGATCACCGGAGCCCGGGAGCCTGTGGTTCCTGGCAGAGCTTTGCCCCATTTCCTTTCTTCCCGTCAACAGCGCCTGAAACCTGCGCGAGAGCCCCGGCGAGGGGAGGGGAACGGGGAGAAAAATCCCCCGCTGCTGCCCCCACCCCGGGGTACGGAGGGGCTGCAGCAGCGCCCTCCTGCCCAGCCACAGGAGAAGGGTTTGGGGCACCAGTGATGGAAACAACCTGGTGGGACCAGGGAGGGGGTGATGGAGGGGTGGGAAGAGGGTTATGAGGCGGGGGATGCAGCAGGGGAGGAGGTGTTGGAGGCGGGGGGAGAGGGTGATGAAGCAGAAGAAGGAGCGATGGAGCAGAAGAGGGGGAAATGGAACTGGGGAGGGAGTGATGGAGCAGAGGGGACAATGATAGAACAAAAGGGAGTGATGGAGGTGGGGGGGACCTGATGAAGCTGGGCAAGGGGTGATGGATCCAGGGAGGAGGTGGTGGAGCTGGAGAGAAGGTCATGGAGGTGGGGAGGGGGCAACAGGGCAGGGGACAGGGAGGTAGAATTGGGAGGGGGCGATGGAATTGTGGCAGGACCGTGGTGTCTGTCCTGCCCCACCTTGGCTGAGGCAGCAGGACTTGCTGCAGGGTGATGAGGGGCTCCATGCCAGCATTGCCCTCGCCCCTGCCCTGCCGAGCCCCCAGACCCTCGGGGGTCCCAGTTCCTCCCGGTGCCACAGGCAGGGGCTGGGGCAGGGAGGGAAAAACCACCTCCCAAGGACAGGCCACTGGCCATGCCCAGGGCGAGCCGGAGCTCTGGGCACCCCGTGCCCTCCCTGCCAGCCTGGAGGCGGGCGATGGCACGGCCCTGCAGGGATCCGGGCGGGATAATTTTCCCTTCCTGAAGAATTTCACAGGAATAGCTGCATGAAAGGCCAGCAGCTTCGATTTCAAAGGGATGCCAGTGCCGGGGCCGGATGGGCTGGCGAGCAGGTGGAGGGGTCCATCCTGGGAGCACCCCACAGGGGCTGTGGGCTGGCACCCACCCGTCCAGGGGGGCAGCTGAGTCCTGCCCCTGCCACCCTCTCCTTGGGGGACCCTGGGAGCACCACCAGGAGCGATGCTCAGTCCTGAACCCCTCCTGCCCCGGGCACAGCCCTGTGCGACGCCAATGCCCACACACGTGCACAGACCATGCCCACCGTGACCTCTGTGTCCCCAGCCACGCTCCTCGCCGTGGGCAGGTGCAGCGGGGAGGGAAGGTGGGGAATTCTGGGGGCAGTCTCCAAGCGGGTGGGTGGAGCGCAAGTCGTGTCCCCCCGGCAACGCCGTGCGCCGAAGCCTCCTGTCACCTCCCGGCCTTGGGTCCCCCCCTGCAGGTGTCTGTGGTGACCACCCAGCCCGTGGCGCAAGGACGCTGTGGCCACGGCTCAGCGGTGGGAGGTGACGCGTGTGACAGCCCAGGGACGCTCACTGCAGCCTGGTCACCCTGCCAGCCCATCTCCCCACCCCGCTGCTGGCCGGGCCCCCTCCGTGGCCACGGCCGCACGGTCCCTGGGCTGCGACCTCCCCGTCCGCGCAGCGGTGACACGAAGCAGGCGGGAGACACGTGGCACGGGGCATGTCCCCACCCCCGGGAGCCCTGGGAGCCCGAGGGGCCGGCACAGGGATGGGCACCCTGCGGGACTCAGGAGGGCAGTGGGTGCCCCGGGGGAGCCCCGGCGGGGACAATGAGGAGCAAGAGGGGACAGTGCCCATCACCCCACCCAACCCAGAGTATCTCAGGCTGGTGAGGGTGGTGGCAGCACAAGAGGCTGCTTTCGGCCCCTGGTGGCACTGGGGCCCGTGTCCCCAGGGGTAGGAACGCCCTCCCACCAAAAGGGAACCTGGCCCGAGCCATGTCCTGCCCTCAGCCACCTCACTCACCCCTCCAGACCCTTCTGGGGGGGGCACAGGCCCCAGCTGAGCCTCAGGAACAGACGCTCACCCTGAACCCTACTGATGGCAGCAGCTGCAGGTTGGAGCAGCTGCCTGATGGAGGCAGGGGAAGGGCTGGAGCTCCCTCCCAGCTGGCTCAGCCGCGGCAAGAGCCGCTCCTACAGCCCGAGGCCGGGCCGCGGGGCAACCGTGTGCCCCCCTCCGGGCTGGTCTTCGGTGCCCACCCCCGTTCCTTGGCATCCTAAGG
The DNA here is from genome assembly GCA_013399855.1 of Oxyruncus cristatus. Classification (NCBI taxonomy): domain Eukaryota; kingdom Metazoa; phylum Chordata; class Aves; order Passeriformes; family Cotingidae; genus Oxyruncus; species Oxyruncus cristatus. The sequence continues at coordinate 248,521 of VXAY01007072.1, forward strand.
ACGCGCAGAGGAGGCTCCGTGGTGCTCCCAGACAACACCCCAAGCCAGCACGGGAGCCCTTTCACCCTCAGCGCCGCTCGCCCCCCGACGTGAAGCTCCTTCCCCGGGCCGCCCCATCCCGGGGCGGTGCCGGCCGCGGGGCCCGGGGCACAGACACACTCGGCCCTTTCTCCTGCTCGGCGCTGGCAGGAGGCTCCACCGCCGCACAAAGCGCCTCCTTGTTCGCCCGGCCCCGGGCTGGCTTGCGGGGAATGGCAGGGAATCGCCTCCGTTTCCTGCAGGAGTTTTATTACATCCACCGTATAAATAAATAAACACGATCCCGAGGAGAACGGGAGAGCGCGGGGCAGGCTGGAGCCAGGCAGGACGTGGGGCCGGGGCTGAGCCCCGCGGCACCGGGGCTCGGGGCACCGCGGGAGGGGGCAGGGGACGCCCCACAGCAGCTGTGTGCCCGCGATGTCCGCGCTCCCTGGGCCCTCGAGCCTTTCCGAGGAGCGGCTGAAAGCAGCAAAATCCAGGAGGCAGCTCTGCAGCCCCGAGGCTGCCGCAAGTGCCCAGCCAGGGACTGTGGGCACCAGCCCCGCTGCTTGGCCGGAGGAGAAACGTTCTCCCAGGCGATTTGGGAAGCGTGGGAGTCCCCTCCTGCCCTGCCACCTCCCCTTGCATTGCTGTGCCACCCCTGAATGACGCCAAGGGCCAAGCACCCCGCACCACTTCAGGCCACTGTGCACTCACCGGCTGGACACGGCCAAGGCATCCCCTGGGAAGCAGGAGCATCCCTGCAGAGCTGAGCCCCAGCCCACTGTGTGCCCCAGGAGTGGGGACAGCTCTTGGAACCCGCTGGAAATGGTTTTACCACCCCAGGGACTGGGCCAAGCTGCCCACCTGGCTGCCAAGTCCAACCACAGGTCTCCAGTCCACCCTCACTGTCATCTGCCACCCCCCCGGGTGCCCCACAGCCACGGGGGGCTTTCAGCAGCCTGGTGCTGTGGTTCTCCAGCTGCTTGGACCCAGCAGGAAGAATCCTGGCACTTTCAGGGCTTTTGGTTTGGGTTGGTGTCAGCTCCTTCAGCCCAAGCACAGGGAGCAGCTGGACTGAGGCTCTCCCGTCTCCAACACCACTGGGTGAGTGTTTGTCCTTTCCCTGTTTCTGGACAGAGTTCATCAGTGCTGGAAAATGCTGTGTTGCCTTTCTTCTTCTCTTCCCAGGCTCCAAACACCTTCTAGTGGGTGGCATCCCAGCCCATGGCAGGGGGTTGGAATGAGAGGATCTATAAGGTCCCTGCCAGCCCAAACCATCCTGGGACTCTGGGATTCTATGAGAGCAGCCCATGTTCAGGTCACAGTCCCCTTCCTGATGGCTCCTACCCAAGGCTGGGTCACTCCTTGCTCTGGACAAACCATCTGGCACCAGCATCCTCCTCCCTGAGCTGGTTCCTCCGTGAGTACCTCCCTCTTCTCGTCTCCACACAGAGCACACTCGGACACCACCACCTCTCACCTGGCCAGAGGAGCAGCCCCAGGAGGATGTTCCTCAGCTGGGTCTCACACTCACCAGAGAGCTGCTGCTGTGCAACAGTTCCAGCCCCACCTTCCCTGGCCCCTCTCTGGAGAGGAGCTGCTGCAGGTGAGCCGTGGCAGTAAGGACAGGAGCTACTCCAGACCCTCCTTTCTCAAGGAACAGATCCTGACATCCCAGCAGGGCCAGCTCAAGGGACACAGAATTTTGATGACTCTGGGGCAAAGGATTTTCAGCTGTGCTGGAGACAGACCCAGAGCCCTTCTGCCCCTCCCACCACCTGCAGGGTTTGGGTTCATGCCCAAACGGGGGGTTCTTGGTGGGTCACTTTGCTCCTCATCACGCCTGACTGGTCAGATGGGCTCTGACACCCCTGAGGGATCAGCAAACCACCCTCCCCTGCCTGGCACCCACAAACATTTCACCGGGAAGCCTGGACACAATCCTGATCTCCCTGGGGGAGGTGGGATTTAGGCACAGGGGATCCAAACCAGCAAAGAATTACACTCAAGATAACCCAAGTGTGTTCCAGGCAAAAGGTGTGACCTCCTGTAGCCCTGCTTCGATCAGCAGGGACCACCCCGACCCCCTGGGCACCCGTCCCTTGGGGCAGCACTGGAGAGTGCAGGCAGGAAGCTGGGGGGGTTCATCCCACCAGGGAAGGACTTTGCACTGGAGTAGCATCAGCGTGACCTATTTCTAGCTTAAAAACACCCTAATGAGCCAACATCCCTGAAAAGACTCAAGAAAACGAAGTTTAACCCACAAAAAAAACCCAAAAGCAGCATGGTGGTGGGAGCCGGCTGCTCCCTTTCTTTTCCAAAAAATATTTTCACAAGATGGGGCAGTGGCACGTCAGGTCCATCACCATCATCATCACGGCACCAGGAGCTCAAGGCTTGGAGTGGAAACCCTCAGGTATGTCAAACAAAAACACGGTTCCCCGTTCGCTGGCTAATCCTGTTCTCCTCCGGGGGGAAAAAAACACAAAGCTCCCAGATTTATTCAGCCCAACTCAGCACTTTTGGGTTTTGCTGATGGTGCCTAAATATAGTTCGTGAGAAACAAATAATCTTTCAGGGATTTCTGCTCCCCCCCCGTGTCTCCAACCACCTTGTTTAAAGGTCAGCGGCTGCGGGGAGGGCTCTCGCCCCGCTGGCACCGCTGCCCTTGGGCAGGAGCCTGAAGGTGAGGAAAGGAGCTTCTGGATGTGTCACCAGGCTTGTGAGGTGGGTCACAGCAGTGCTGGGGTGGGCTCTAGGGTGGCTCCACTCTGTCCCCGTGCCCAGCTCCAGCCCACCCCTCTCCTGCCCCTGCAAATGGCACCGACCCCTCAGGCGTGTGCTGGTGGCTGGAGGAGGTGGGGAGGGTGAAGGCTGTTCTTGGGGAAGTCAGCAGCTGGAGGTGACATCCCTGGAAGTGTTCATGGACGGTTTGGATGGGATTCTGAGCAACCTGGTCTTGAGGAAGGTTTCCCTGCCCATGGCAGGGGGCGGGACAGCATCATCTTTGATGTCCCTTCAACCCAAACCATCCCATGATTCCATGACCTCATGCCAGAGTGGCACCAGACCACAGGTCCCAGCTCCCTTTGTGCTGGGCCTCTTCCCCTGATGTTCAGCTGTGTGTTCCTGCCTTTGTCCTGTCCTGGGGTACCCCTGAGTTATCCTTTCCTCCCCTCTCCATCCCTAATCCTGCCCTGAAAGAGCCAAGGGCAGGGAGCTGGTGATGTCCAGCAGAGCCAGGAGGTCCCACCAGCCCTCCAGACTCCCCAGATTCAGGGCTGGCGAAACCAAACGTGCCTCCAGGTCTGCAGCAGAGCCTGGCCTGAAGGAATGCCACATCCCATGGCACAAGGGAATGCCACATCCCACAGCCCGAGGGTTGTGCTGGCAGCACTCAGGGCAGAACCCAACTGCCCTCGTGGATGGGTCAAATCCTCTCTGCAGCCAGCTCGTGGCTCCCAGTAACCCAGGTTTGCTGCAAACGCCCCAAAGCAGCAGCAGTGAGGGATTTGGGATGTCTGTGTGCTGAGATGGATGGCCTCAGGTGGTGGCAGGGAGGGCAGCGTGGTGGCAAACCCGAGCCCAGCCCCGTGCTCCATGTTGTGATGGGCTCCCTGGCACCTCCCGAGCATTCCCACCCCATGGAGGTGCCCGCCCATCCCGTGGGAGCAGGAAGTCCAGGCAGCTGCCTGTGGTGCTGCCCTGCTTCCCACCAGACCCCCGTCCCCAGCCCACCCTGGGAGGGGACGGTCCCCAGCCCTGTGGGGGTTTGGTGTGTGCCATGTCCACGTCCCCTCCACGGGCTCTGCCCTGGCAGCAGGTCACGTCCCAAACCCCCACTGGCCCCACTCCCCTCCCCTCCCCTCCCACCACATTTTCCACCCTCACTGCAAATCTCCAGCACAGGAAAATGTGAGGCCATGGAAAACCAAGCTGGCCCCTGTCAGCCAGGCCACCTTCCTCCTCCTCCTCCTCCTCCCCTTCATCTCTCAGACCACAGAGTGCCCAGCTCTGGGATCTCCAGTGTCCCACCCCAGCTGATTCCCCACTCCTGCTAGGCAGGACCCCGAGCCCCCTGAGCTGCAGGGAGCCTGTTTTGGGGTGCACTGAGGGTTTCATGGAGCAGCCAGAGCTCCAAGTGTGAGAGTGTTTGGTGCTGCTGGTGAAGGCCCTGTGGTTCCCCATCCACCGTTCCCTGTGTAGCTCCAAGCCCAGGACCTACATCGGCTGCAGCCTTTGTGACCCTGATCAGGAGAAGCATTTATGGGGTGCACAGGGCCAGGGACACACCAGTGTCCCTCCCCTCTGGCCTCACCAAGGGGAGAAGAGCTGGGAATCACCCTGTCCCTATCCCCACCGCACCGGAATGATCACAACCTTTCTCCCAGCACTTCCCATTCCCCACCTGGGCCAGGATCCCACCCTCAGCTTTCAGACCTGTCTGCAAAATCGTGAGTCTCCGTTTGCCAGTGACAAACCTTCTACATCTCTTCTGGACCCTTCCCTCTCCCCCCAGCCTACCAGGCACGATTCCCGCCTGGCTTTACACAAGAGAATGCTCCGCACTGGAGGAGAGGCAGGGGAGACACTGGGATACACGGGGCATGATGCATTCGTGGGAAGCGGGGCATGGACCAGCGAGAGCCTGGAAAAACAGCTCTATTTTTTTCCCAAGAACTGGAAAAAAGAGGTCCAGCAACATCAGAGAGCTTCCACTTCCCTGATCAGCTGAGGGGCTGGGGATGCACACGCCGGACCCGTCCCAAAAGCATCCTTAACTGGGAGCCGTGTCATCCCTTGGGAGCTCCCTCGGCCGCTGTCCCCTCTCCCGTGGGGTTGCTCGTGCCGGCCGCGGAGCCACGGCAGAGGTACCCAAACAACTGCTAATTGTTCCCAGCTATGGACAGACCTTGGATACTCATCAGCGCGTGGCACCGGCCCTAATGCGTTTCGCAGGATGGCCGGGAATGGTGGCAGCGGAGCGGGGGAAGGGTCCCGCCGCCGGCGGGGATTTGTGTTTACCCTGCCTTCAGTGAGAGGGAAAACGTGCTCCGGGCTCCCCTGGGCTTTCACGGCAGCTCCTCGAGGGATGGAGCAGAGATCTGGGGGTCCCCAGGGATCCCAGAGCCCCTCAGCCCCACCGCGAGTGCCAGCCCAGGGCTCCCTTCTGCCCGGCCAATGTCCCCCCGCCCCGGCTCTGACCGGCTGCCTTCGGGCATCCCAAAAGCCCCCGGAGCCAGGGCTGGGATGGCACGAGCCCACGGGCAGCACCAGCCTGGCCCAGCCCCGGGATGTCCCAACATCCACCCAACAGAGAACAAGCTCCCAAAACCTGGCAGATGCTGGAAACACCCCCGGCGCTGAACGCCGGCCCACGGGGCTCCCGGTGGCCGGGTCCCGACGCCGCTGGAGGGGTTTGCGTCTGGAAACGGGTGCCGGGAGCCTCTGGGAGCATCTGCTCTGCTTGGGGGGGATCCCCTGAGTGACCACACTGGGTGGGGGACGCGAGGTACCCCCAAACACCCCGTAAGCAACAGACGCCTCCTCCCTGCCCCGGCCAGCGCCGCCGGCACGCTGGGGAAGAAAGGAATTTCTGTGTAAATCCCATTTACCGTCGGGTTTCTCACTTCCCCTCCGGCAGACAATCCCGGCCCTCAGCGCAGCGCTGCATGAAGGGGCTGTTTA
>VXAY01007072.1:254362-276586 GCA_013399855.1 Oxyruncus cristatus
AAAAAACCCCTCTCTGAAAAGAGCCTCTTTCAGCTAATAATGAAGTGAATATTATATTAAGAGTGAAAACATATTCAGGGGAACTTACAGAGGGAGACAGAAAACCTTTTCATAACACCCTGGCCACAAACACAACTGCCAATTAAACCGGCCCCGCTCGCCGGTCGGTGCCAACACAAACGCGGGGCCGGGAGCGGAGCACGGAGCGTTCCGTGCCCGGCGGGGCTCGGCCCGGGCCGGCGGCACCGAGGGGCTGCCCCTGCCAGCACCGTCAGAGCCGGCCCTCGGGACACGGAGGCGTGAGGGAGTCCCCGGTGCTGTCCCGGGGCAACGGGGGCATCTGCTCGAGGGGCTTCAGCACCGCGGGGGTCCTCGGTGCCCGTCCTATCCCGCGGGCTCCAGTGCCACGGGGGTCCCTGGTCCCTGTCCCCACCTGGCAGAACGAGATGACTGAGGGGCTCCAGTGCCATGGGGTGCTTGGGCCTGGTCCCAGCACAGGGGCTCCAGTGCCACGGGGGTCCTCAGTTCCTGTCTCAGCCCAGGGGCTCCAGTGCCACGGGGGTCCTCAGTTCCTGTCTCAGCCCAGGGGCTCCAGTGCCACGGGGGTCCTTGGTTCCTGCTCTGGCCCAGGGGAATGGGGTTCCCAGTGACTTGAGGGGCTCCAGCACCACGGGGATCCTGGATCCCTGCTCGCAGCCACGGGTTCTGCCTCCCCTGTGCCCTGCCAGCAGCATGGGGATGATGGAGGGAGGGTGCCCAAGCCCCCAGGCCCCCAGGATCAGCAGGATTGCTCCAGGCTTGGCAGAGGGTGCTGAGCACCCACCCAGGCAGAGCTGATGGGACCAACATCCCCACACGTGGCGGGAGGGGTGGAAGCTGCATCTCCCACCGCAGCACCCCCAGGCTGGGGGAGGAGACTTGTGACCGGACAGGAGGTGCCACAGCCTGGGGCACCTTCCAGCATCCCCATTCCACGTGCCCTGGATGTCTCAGCCCAGCTTTAGCTCTGCCATCCCACAGGTTTTGGTCACCTGCCAGCGGGCTCAGCCCGCCCTCGTCCCCAGCAGAGCACAGCCCACGCTGTTGGGGGGGGACAGGGACACCCACCAGTGCTCCCCAGGGTTTCTGTGCCAGCTCCCAGCAGAGGGGACAGAGGGCACAGAGTGGGGTCTCACTGCCCTCATCGTGCCCTTGGGGGCTCAGTGGTGTGGGGACAACAGGCTGGGAGACACAGAGGTGACACAGAGGTGAACACGGGGGCTGTGATTCACACTCCACGCAGGCCCGAGGAGCCGGACCGATGGGTTGAGGGGACGCACCACCTCAGGTCTGGGCAAACACCCACAACCAGGAAAACATCACCCGAGATCAGATAATCCTGGAATTGGGCAAACCTGGAGCCGCAGGTTGACATTTGATAAGCCCGAACTGGAAATGCAAGAGCACTGCTGAGCTGGGACCAACCTTGGGAGCAGCTTCTCCAGGGAATGCACTGAAGGTGTTTGCCAAAAAGTATTTAATGGGGGGGTGGGGGGAAGGGAGGTATTTTGGCCAAAATCAAAAATTCCAGTAGGAAACTTCTCCAAGCCCGTGTTTTCCGACTACCAACCAGAAAGTGTGGTTCTCTGTAGAGATTTTTGTGTCTTTAAGCTAAAGATTTGTATTTCTGTTTTAATGCCAAGTCAAGTCCAAACACACCTTTGATTTTGCCCAGAGGCTGAAAGATTGTATTTCTTCCTTTAATAACAACCAAAAAAAAAAAAAATCAAATAAATAAAGCTCAGGAAAGTAATTTTTGGCCATAATTTGGTAAGGAAAAGTGGAAAAATGCACTTCAGCGAGGCCTAGTTCACCATGGAAAGTGTCAAATAGCAGGAAACTGCCCGTTAACCTGGAGAGGGACCTTGGATCAAGTACAAGTCACCAGCGTGGCCTGAGTGACAGGGAAGTGGCTGCTGTTCCTGCCACTGGCAGCAGGACTGGAGAAGACCTTCCAGAGGCTTGGAAAGCTTCTCACTGTGCCACAGCAGCCACCCCCTGTCCTGCAGTTCAGACTCAGCAGATGAAAGGCCTTCCCCGCTGGGTTTTGTCCCCAGTGTGGGGAGCAGGAGGTCCTGCCTTTCCAAGGTCATCGGCGGACAGGGATGTGCCAAGTTTCCACTCACGGATCCAGCTGCCCACACTTGATCATCCCAAGGGCTGGCAGGGAAGTGCCAGCACAGCCCATGGCAGGGAGCTCCATGACAGGCACTGGCTCCTGCTGGAAAAAATTAATGCCTTATCCCAGGAAATGCAAAGTTTCTCCACTTCTTTTAGGGAAGAAGCATCAGCTCCCAAGCAAAATTACCAGGACAACTGGTGCAGAAAAACACCAGTATCCAGATTTAGGCCATCAGAAAGGAATCACCGGCCTTCGGAGAAGCATTGGGAAGGAGGCATTGCCATCTAGTGTCGGGCCGGGAAAGGGCTCGGGAACTCGGGAACACAAACCGGGACTGACTGAGGGGATTGGGCTTAAACCCCCCTGGAAAAAAGCAGGGACAAGTGGACAGACAAGAGCACCCGGGACAGATGAACAGCTGGGAAGCCCCTGTGGGATTCTGTGAATTCCACAGCAATGGTTTGGGCTGGAAACGACCTTAAAGACCATCTTGTTCCCCCCCCTGCCATGGACAGGGACACCTTCCACTAGCCCAGGTTGCTCCAAGCCCTGTCCAACCTGGCCTTGGACACTTCCAGGGATGGGGCAGCCACAGCTTCTCTGGGCAACCTGTGCCAAGGCCTCCCCACCCTCACAGCCAAGAATTCCTTCCCAACATCCCGTCTCTGCTCTCTGGCAGTGGGAAGCCATTCCCCCTTGTCCTGTCCCTCCATCCCTTGTCCCCAGTCCCTCTCCAGCTCTCCTGGAGCCCCTTTAGGCCCTGCAAGGGGCTCTCAGGTCTCCCTGGAGCCTTCTCTCCTCCAGGTGAACCCCCCCAGCTCTCCCAGCCTGGCTCCAGAGCAGAGGGGCTCCAGCCCCTGGAGCATCTTTGGCTCTGCATTTATTCAATCCCAGCCTCCCCCCCACATGAGGACACCAGTGGAACTTGCTCCCAAAGAACCCGACTCCAGGGAAGCTGGAGGAGTCACAGGATGTGTAGGGGACAAAGCTGGCATTCTTCAGGAATTTTAAATTTAGCACCAATACTCAGAGGAACATCCAGTCAAAACACAGAACACAACATGCTGTTGCCCACGAAGGGAGTCAGCCCTACAGCAACAAACCAGATCCCATTCCCAAATTCCAGCTCCTTTCAGGCATTAATCCCTCTTGCACAAGAAACTGGCCCAGCCTTAATGCTCAGGTTGGTTTATTTTCTCAGAACAAAAATATCAAACATAAGTTTTTAAAGAACCATTTGTGTAAATACAAAACTTCACAGCATCCTCTCCCACTTACAGATTCCCTGAAAGCAGCCTGGAATCTGCAGGAGGCTGGATGTCAGGGAAGAGTTTTCTTCAAGCAGAGAGAAGGAACACCTTCCTCTCTCCAACAGCAGGACTTAATTCTTCTGGATACTGCCTCAAAACATGGCAAACAAACCCAACTTCAGGAAAATCAGCTTGTGTGTAAAACACAGAACCTTCATTTCTCAAAGTAGACAGTGCTCCTGCTCCTTTTCCCAAAACATGTGATGCTGGAATCTCCACGTGCCCACAGGTGAGTCTCCCTCCTGTCCAAGGGCTGGGCAGTTGGAAAGGTCCTAGGATGACAAAACATTACAGTCAGTGTCTCCCAGGCATCACCTGCACAGTTTATTCCCTTTCAGCACTAAATGCTCCGTGGTTACCAGCCCAGCTCCAGTGGCTCTGAAAGAAACATCCGGAATTCTCTGGATTAACACAAGTGAAACAGGTACAGGGAAATCCCCATAAAATCCATTCAACTTCTTCGTGAAGGACTTGGATAAAACCGAGTAATTAAGTGACAGGAGCTCAGAAGTGGCCAGCCCAGGTCAGGGAAGTCCCAGAGAACTCTTCAGGCCACCCCTCTTCCTGCAAGGGGCATCCATGCTTCCCATCGCTCGTGCTTTTCCACCTCTGTTCTGGGAAACCAAAGCCTGGATACTCACTCTTTGCCTTTGGAGGCAGTCCTGTGTCTCCTAAAAGATTCACTGCTCTCGACATCCCATTTTCCTACTGCTTCTCCCCATGTTTCCCTGCTCCCAGCTCCTTCCCGGTGCAAGGACAGGAGCACTGGGAGGCCTGGCCACCCCAGGGATGGATCCCAGAGCACCCCCAGCACTTTGGGTGTTGTTACCTGCCCTCAATCCATTGCTCCCACTTGCAGTTGGGTCCTCACCAGTCCTGGACACAGGACTGGCACACATGGAGAAATGGCAGATTCCCATACCCAGCTAAGCCCCTTTCTCTCATCTCCACCCCATCTCCCATCCCTCCCCCCTCCTTTTCCAGGGAGAAACCAGCACCTTGGTGCAGCATCAGCTTTCTGTGGACAAGAACCAGGAGTGTTTCTAGCCTGTGATTCCTCCCTCCCCAGCTCTGAATTTCGAAGGGGAACCTCTTGGGTCACTGATCAGGACTTGGCTCTCCTGCCTCACCTTCTAATGGCTCCACTGACCTCGCTGCCAAAAAAATCACCTGCTCCTTCAGAGCTTCTCCCAGCCACGCTCCCCTTTGCTCCTGCAGAGCCAGGACCTTCCCCTCCCCATGCCCTCATTTCTCCTGTGCCTGGTACCACGTCCTGCTGCTTGTGGTGCTGCTGCCAGTGGCACCTCTGAGCTACCAGTGTAGAAATACTGATACAGGGGGTATTTCCCTGATTTACCAGGGCAAGAGGTACCAAATCACTGGTGAAACATCAGCCTTGTCCCTCTGTCATCCAGAGGATAAACAGCAAAGACTGAATAAATAAAAATCAAGAAAATCCTTGGAAACCTTCCCCCAGGATAACCCATGATGTGTATCCTGCAGCAGCTCTGAGGGTCAAAGGATCCCATCCAAGAGGTGCCCGATTCAGCTCAGGAATACCAGGAGCCCAAACCTGTTTTTATACTCTTCCAGCCCAGCTGCACCGGCCATGCCTGCACGTGGAAATCAAATTACTGGTAGCAAAACAAGGAAGCTTATCCCTTAGAGGATATCAACTTACAGGCTGCTAACCAGGAGGCAAAAAAAAAGCAGGAATTGTGAGGGAAACGGCCGCTTTTCAGAGTGAAGGATGAGAAGATGAAGCATCACATGATGCTCAGAATCCACACCTCGTTCATTGTACATCCTTGAAAGGCACCGCAGGATCACTGGATAATTAGGGCTGTGAGGAACATCAGGAGTCTCCAGCCCAGCCTCCTGCTCACCCCAGTGACTCATCTCCCTCCGCTGACCCCGGAGCAGCCGGGATTGTCGGGACTGTCAGTCCCCGTGCTCGGAGCCACACGGAACCCGTGACTCAAGGGCCACCCTGCCAGAAAACTTGAGCCTGAATCAGCACAGTGTGCCTCTCTCAAGTGCTGTCCCCAGTTTAAAGTTTGGGATAATAAAAGCACAAAAGAGCTGAGGAACTTTCAAGGCTGCCAGAAACACAGGAGTGAGGACTTCCAGCCTTGCACAAACTGGGATTCAGGGTAGAGCCACCATCCTAGTTCACCCACACTCACCAAGAGCCTCATTTCACAGGCTCCTTTTAGTGCCAAACCTTCCAAAACTGGGGGTCCATGATGTTCCTGACATACAAGATACCCAGGGTCCGTTCAGGCTGGCAGCACTTTCCAGTGTCTCCCCCGAGCAGAAGGGGGAGAGGAAGTTTCTAAAGAGGGAAAACGACTGGAGGACACTTCAGCTGATCTCTTCTCTTTGAAAACGAATCAGAGAGAGAAATGCTTAAATCATTTCTCCAGTTCACAGCACAAAGTTCTATCAGCCAGGACAAGGAAAGAAAGGGAAGAAAAAAAAAAAAATCCTTACCCTTGATGTGCTACAGTGTTCTGTGTGTTGTCAGACTAAAACATCCTTGCTCCTGCTAAAACGCGACTGACTTCCACTCTGCTCCTTGTCAGTCTGATCCCATCCCCACACAGCACTTCCTTCATGTGTTCCCAAAAGGAATACTTCAAAGCTGATCCCTGCATGTTCCCACTGGCTGCTGGCTGTGGTTTGGGGTGTCTAACTGGGTACAGACCTACAGCTACTGATGCTTCGTGCGCACCAGGAAAATAAAGGATCAAACCGAGAGGGTTTTGTGGCTGCTATTTGAAGTAATAAAGTCTTTACATGCAGCTAATTAAAAAAATATTCAAACTGAAACCCTAAAGCCATTTCAGGGACTGTTTGATCAGCTCATCTCTTTCATTTCCACCTAATGGCTCCACAATCAGAGGAGAAGTGGAGGGGAACCACGGGGCCCTGCAGACACGGGAGCTGGAAGGGGTTCAAAGCCTCTGCTGCTCCTGCACGGAGAGGAACGGCCCCATCCAGGCAGGACCCTGCTCCAAGATTGTTGCCTTCACTTAACAGCAGGTTGGCAGCGAGGCACAGGCTGCCTTTGAAGTTCACACACAGGCCTGTTGGTCCCAGCTATTTTAATTCCTCCTTCGCAATGACGAGGCCAACCATCAATTCACAGCGAGCAACACGCCAGGTCACAGGTCGTTCATATCCACAGTCACCCGCACTCTGCATTAAAGCCACAATTAACAGTTAATGTTTAGCTGAGGCTTTACAACCCGCTTAAGCTGCTTTTTTTTTTTCGCACAGAGAGCTGTCGGTGCATCTTTCCCAGCTCCCCCTTTTCCTGCCTCCATTCTCTAGCAGGGCTGCAGGGGAGCACTCAACACAGCAGATGAGGTTTTTATCAAAGCACGAGGAAATCGCAAAGTTGGAGTTGTGCAGTTAAACCGTCTCTCCTGCCAGTTCAACCCTCACTACCACCCACACCTCGGGGCAGCAGCTCCCAGCAGCACTGCACTGGGATAACCCCTCAGTGAGAAGAGTGCTCCTCAAGGGAAGTAGCCAGGAAATCAGGTTGGTGGGGGCAGCCTGGGAGGCTTTTACGCCCCAGAAAAGGGACCTCAAAGGGTGTTCAGAGAAATGCAGCCTCCTCATGACTCTCAGGGGAGACAGAGCACCTTCTCTTCAATGCTTGTGTTGGATCTAAATGGGATTTGCAATGGGCACAGAGAAGAAAGGAAGGGAAGTTTTGGCTCAGTAGCCAGAAGGATCCAGCACATCCAACAGCACAGCTTCCACACGAGCCTGCTGGGAACAGCAACCACCCAAAAAGGGCTCTTCACTCAACCCCACAGGCACTGCCACTCTGGAATGACAGCCTGGAGAAAAACCACCCCAGCCAGGAGGGAAACAACCTCATGGGGCACACAAGAGGTTGGTGACAGGCTGCAGAGTGCCAAGAATAAAGCCCAGCAGCACCAGGGCGCTCTCAGCAGCTGATAACTCTGTGTCTGGGCAATCCACCCTGACACAGCACAGCAACAGCTATTTCCAGCTCCAGGCTGTCCTGCTCTATCTGGACACGAGGCATTGAAATCCCTGGGGGCTTTCTCTGAGCATGCCTTGAGAGAATTCCCTAATTAGGGACCACTTCTGTGCTCTCTGGGGAAGTGGCTCTGCAGTCAGCCCTCCCCTCTCCCCAAGTGCTGTTTGGGGATGTCCAGCTGTGAGTGCTTCAAGTGGCCACTTCAATGCCGAGGTGGCTGTGGGTGTTTCTGCACAGCACACAGCGCCCAGACACTCATCCAGACATCCAAAGGCCGGCACAGGCTCCCACTGCCCCATCTAAGGTGCCCAAATTCACAGAGGAAGGTGGAAGGAGCAGAAGTGCTGCTCCTCGTTTCTAGAGCCAAGCTACACAAACTCCCACCACCCTCAGGATTTCTTTTTTTCCCCCCCCAAGTCAATTTGTCACGATCCTCAGCCCTGCAAAGGATCCACAGCGAGTTCCAAGCGCTGCCTGTATGCCAGACAGACAGCTCAGTGGCAGCAGGAATTCTCCAGAGATCTCTCACAAGTCTCGACTCCAAAGGCCCTGAATGCTGATGACATGCACTGCCATCCTGAACCTGAGGTGATGGAAGGAGGAGCTGTCAAGTCTGCTCAGATCTGGGATAGGACAAGGATTCCTAATGTAAAAAGGAAGAACAGAAAGCAGAGCTCCTTTCTAAGCACTTCTACAAAAAAAACCCCACCAAAACCCAAACCCCCTTCAAACAGCACCCAGACAAAGCAGCAAAACCACTTGTTCAGAGAGCAAGAGGCCTCACAAGAGGGACAATTATGGGAGGGTGAAAGAAGGGATGAACTCTTCAACACAAACTTCTGACTCAGAAGGGACTTCACCCAGCAAGTCCGGGCTGACACTGGTCCTTAGAGCAGCTCCCAGTCCTTGAAGAGCTCTGATAACTCCCAGGTCAATAATGCCCAGCATTCCATGGAATCAACAGCCCTGACAGAGCAGGTTGGGCAGTGCAGAAGGCACACGAAGGGCATGTCTGTCCTTACTGGAGATAACTCCCCAGCCCTGCAAAGCAGCTCTCAGCAGTGCCAAGACACTCCCTGCATCTGAAGCAAGAAGTCTTTCCCAAAGCACGTTCCCCAAATCCAAAGCCCTTGTTGGGATCGCCTGGTGCCGACAGACACAAACAGGGTCTGTTTGCAAAGTGTCAGACACGGCCCTCAGCGGCCAGGGGCTGTTCCAGCAGGGATGCAGCTCCCAATCCCATCAGCTGATGGACAGGAGCAGCAGAGGGAGCTTGGGGGGCTCAGCCTGGAGAAAAGGAGGCTCGGGGGGATCTTCTCACTCTCTGCAACTCCCTGACAGGAGGGGGAAGCTGGGGTGGGGAGTGGGGGTCGGGCTCTGCTCCCAAGGAACAAGGGACAGTAATGGCCTCAAGCTGTGCCAGGGGAGGTTTAGGTTGGCTACTGGGGAAAATGTCTTCATGGAATGGTTTGTCCAGCCCTGGCCCAGCTGCCCAGGGCAGTGGTGGAGTCCCCATCCCTGGAGGGGTTTAACAGACGTGTGGATGCGACGCCTGGGGACATGGGTCAGTGGTGGCCTTGGCAGTGCTGGGGGGGTGGTTGGACTCAATGACCTTGGAAGGCTTTTCCAACATGAAAAATCCTGAGATTCACCGGCTCCATGCACTGGGTGAACGATGCTCGGCAGCTGAGAAGCAGAGGAGTTTTTCCCCAAACCACAACAGACGCTTTTAGGGCCCTCAGCACTTATTTCATTTAACCTCAGCTGTCTCTGCATTTAAAGCTCCTCTCAAGTCTGCCACTGTTTCCCTGCATGAGCACAGAGCTGGCAGGTTTAAGACTCTGACCAGCACCAGCATCCTCTTGCAACCAGGAGAGCATCCCCCCGAAGGGCATCAGGTCAGTAAATGATTCCATGAACATTTAAAATCCCTGGGTTTAAAACTAAGGGAAATAGATAGGGCAAAACCATCTCTTCTGCTGGTTCAGAGGGAACACCTGGAGCTCCCAGAGCAGCAGGATTGGTGCCCAGCCAGGGCACCAATGAAGGGGTGGAGAAAGAAGGTTTTAAAAATTATAATTCAGAGAAAAACTTAGGATAACTGTGTGTTTCCTCGCCGCTGGAAGTAAGGGCCGGTGACTAAATGCCCTGCAAAGCTAAAAGTTCATAAAGAAATTCCCATCTTACACATAACCCATTCTCTTCAAACTGCACCTGCACGATAAACCAGGAGTTGTCACGGGAATGAGGAGAGCCCAGGACCTTCTTCACGCTCTACTGGTTTGTAACAGCAGAATATTTTGTATTAGAGCTGCTGGCAAAGGCTCTGAGAAGTAAAACCCCACACAGGGGGTGTTCCCTGGGGACTCAGCCCGGCCTTCCCAGGGCCAGGTGGCCTCAGGCAGGAGCTGGAGGAAAAGAGACTCGAAGAAAGTTGGAAAAACCCTCTGAGATCATCCAGTCCAACCATCACTGCAGCACCACCATCTTCACCCCTAAACCACGCCCCAAGTGCCACATCCATAGGTTTTTAGAACACTTCCAGGGATGGTGACTCCACCACTGCTCTGGGCAGTCTATTCTAATGCTTTACAACCCTTTCCATGGAGAAGTTTTCCCTAATGTCCAATCTAAACACAACGTGAGGTCTTTTCCTCCGGTCCTGTTCCCTTGATCCCTGGGAGCAGAGCCCGACCCCCACCTGGCTCCACCCTCCTGTCAGAGATGGAGCCAGGAATCTGCTCCTGCCTCACCCGGGAGCTTTGTGTTCCAGCACAAAGGAGCAATCCCAGGCTTGAGGCACTTCCTAAGTCAGAGAGCACAGCCCAAGACCCCAAGGCAGTCCTTGGAAGAGACTGGAGGATGGGCACTGTAGGACACTGGGATATTGCACAGATCTCCCTCCTTTCCCTTTCACATCCTCTTCTGGCTTCTAAGACCTTCCAGTCTGGAAAAACCTCCCCAGTGCATCCAGAGCCATGTCCAGTATTTCCCACTGGGAAAGCATGTCAGGGCATCCCTAAAAACACTTCCTGCAGTCCTTTCTCCAGAGTTTCCAGAGCCCAAGATCCTACCAGAGAGGTATTACAGGTACTGCTGCAGGAAGGAACTGCAGAACAACTCTGGGAAGAGGGGAAAAAACAAAAAAAAAAAGGCAAGATGCTAGAAGAGGAGAGAGCTGGAGGGAAAACAAAAAACCCCAACCCAACCACCTCATTAAAAGCTTTTCTCCTTCCTCTGCTTAACAAGGAGAATGCTTAATTAAGTCCTCCTTCAAGCCTTCCCCCTCACCCAGCCAGGCTCAGCAGAAAGCAGAGATTCAACAATTTCCTTTGCAGCACAGGACACCTCTGTGGGACAGGAATTTGCATATTCTAAAGGAGCAGTGAATTGCTGGTTCTGTGTTGCTCAGCACAGCGGGGAGGGACAGGATCAGCAGGAGGCACATTTCAGATCCCAGGAACAACCAGAGAAGGAGGGGAAGGAGCAAGCTGCTGTTTACTCCAAGTCTGGAGCTTTCCCAAGGCAGGAGTTTGACTGTTTTATGCACAGGCTCCGTTTATTTGCAAGTCTCTTTCAGCTTATTAGGTCAGTTTAACTGGCAACTGCTGCTGATTTTAAACCCAATTACAGGCACTTCTACCTGGTGACACGGCCCCAGTTCTCACCCATTAATGCCTTCAGAGAATTGGTAGGGCTTGCTACTCGTGGCAATCACAAGTTTGACCTCAGAGTTACTGTTTCCTGCCATAATTTCAGCCCTGTTTGTTTTCACTGGAACATTTCCCTGTGTGCTCCCAACTCCTGGGACCATTTCTCCCATGTACTGAGCCGAGGTGCACTTTAGAGACAAGCTCTTGACTTTGGCCCACCTATAATGAAAAAAAACACAACCAACCAACCAAACAAAAAAAACCTCAAATACTCATCTTTCTGGGACAAAAGTATCACCAAGGACCTTCTACTAGAACCCAGACATTCCTAATTTGTCCCCACTCCTCGTGGTTTAGTTCTCTTACAATGAAGGACCACAGTAATAAAACGATGACAAAGTCCTTTCTTTTTTTTTTTTTTTTACTGCTGAGTCCTTCAAACAACAACCCAAAGCTTCCATAAGCCAGCAGGCCTCAGCCCACCATCCTGCAGTTTTTTTGGGGACACCAAGGAGGACTGACTTCCAGCTCAGCACATCCCAGGGAACTGGGCTTGGAACACACCTGCACCACACAAAGTGAGCAGAGGCAGGTAAATACCACCCCAAACCCAGAGAGGGACAAGCAGGAGACACAAGAAAGTGTTTGTGCCTTCTGTTTTCCCCTCTGAGTATTTCTGAATTCCCCCAGGAAGCACCATGAGAGCAGCCTCGCATTTCACCAAAGAAAAGATCTATTTTGACCACATCCTGCATTAAAAAGGTGAGAATTGTGTTCTGAGCAACATGTTGTTTGTAGCAATTTGAGGAACTGGGCTCTACAGCAAGAGGGACACAGAAATCATGGAACGCTCTGGCTTGCAAGGAACCTTAAAGATCATATTGTTCCACGGGCAGGGACACCTTCCCCTACCCCAGGCTGCTCCAAGCCCCGTCCAACCTGGCCTTGGACACTCCCAGGGATGGGGCAGCCACAGCTTCTTGGGGCAACCTGTGCCAGGGCCTCAACACCCTCAAAGGGAAGGATTTCTTCCTAATATTCGATCTAAGTCTCCCCTCTTTCAGCTTAAAACCCTTCTCCCTCATCCTATCAGTGCAAAATCCCTTGCAAAGACAGCAGGCAGAAGGAGGATGCTCAGCTGTGCCCAGGTTTGGGTGCAATTGTACAAAACACACAGCACAGCCCTGGGCTGTTCAGTGCAGAGGAGGGAACTTTGTCCCTGCAGCAGAGCAGGACTCCCCAAAGGCACAGCAGCTGGGAAGGAGCTCTGAGGCAGGGGAGGGATGCAGCAGTGTTCCAGGAGGGAGGAAAAGCCACAGCTACAGCTCCAAGTCATCTGGGAGCTGGACCACGGGTCAGCTCAGTGCTGCCAGCTGGTGTGCAGGAGAGCTTTCCACAACTGTTGTGATTCCACTGGGTGATCAACCATGGCACTCCCAAGGCCATCCCCTCACTCAGTGCCTAACACAGGAGGGATGAAGCCAGACTGCCCCAGTACAGCTTGTGCCCTAAACTGGTACAAGGCTGTCAGGAAACACTAAAGAATGTTCTGCCTCCAGCCTGACTAATCCCCAGTGCCTCTGACAGGGAGCAGGAGCTCCTGCTGAAACTGCTTTGCTCCTCTCTGAATGGGTAATGAGGTTTTAAAGCAGCAGCCCAACCTCCAGCTCGAAGGCCCTGCAGGAACCTCCTCCAGCAAAGGGACTTCTCTTGCCATGAATGAACAGTAGAATCTTGTTTAGGTCTTGGTGATTTATGTTTTGTCTGGGAGACTTGGTCTATTTTTAATGCTGCAACTAAAATCAACTACCAAGCTGTGCAAGGTGGGAGAACTCCACGCACTGGGGTCAGTGGAGAAACTCCAGCTGATGAGTTCAGCCCAATCCTTAAGCTCAGCCCCACAGAAGTGTCTCCTTTTCCCTTTCCCTCTATAATTCCCAGTCTCCCCTAACCAAACCCACTGCTTTACTTCCACCAGCCGTGTGGAAACCAGCACCTTCACAGGCCACTTTTTGGGAAACAAGAGGCCACACAACCTTCCCAGGGGAGGACCCGTGTGGTGCCCCAGGTCACCACAATCCCTCACACTCCCACCACAAAGCAGGGCCAAGCTGATGCCCAGAGCCTCACAAAAAGCCTCCCAGTTCAGGCACCATCAGGAACAAGACCCAAGGTCCTACAGGCTTCCCAACTGGAATTCAAGTGGAGAAGGAGAGCCTCTTGCCAAGGCCAGAGCCACAGACATCCCGCACAAGACCTTGTCAGTCTTAAGTCCCCTTCCAGAGCTCCTTTCTTGGGGCAGGTACCTGTGACAGGTGTCACCAGTGTCACCCCACACCCCAGGGCAGAAGGATTTGGGCTCTGGGGCCACACACTCAGCTTGGCCCAAAAGGCACAGGGGCAGCAGGAGGGGTAAAGCTCCACAAGAGGCACATCCAGCCAGGAGAGGGTTTTGTTCTTTTAGGACCCAACCTCTTCCTCAAACACTGCCTTAACTTCCTCACGAGCACAGACAAAAGAGCCAACCTTAAAAACACCCCTGCACTGATGGAAAGGCTGCCAATACTCATTTTCTGCAAGCAAAGAGGTGCTGCCTGTGCTTCAGGAGAGAGAGAAAACAGCAGCAAAGTGACAGCCCCGAGCTAGGGATGCTTCTTGACAGAAGGCTGCTGTCATTTTCCACAACTCCTTCCCTTGGGTTTACCCCAAAGCAAGAGACCAGCAAAGATTTCCACTCCTCCCCCNGCTGGGAGATTTAAGGCTTTAAAGAGTCCAAAACAGCTATTTGAAATTTTCTCTCCAAGCAGGTTTTTTAATATATAAAAAAAAAAAAAAAACAAAAAACCAAAAAACCCCAACCAACCAAACCAGAAATAAAATATTTAGATTTTTCTGAAGTGAGGCATTCCAACAGCTCCAGACAGGAGAGCTGGAGGGGAGGAGGAAATCCAATTCTTAAGTTTGACAGGAACAAATTTTTTTTTTTTTGTTTTGTTTCTTTTAATTGGCAAAGAAACAAGACTACAGAGCTATTCCTCCCCCTGGCTCTGAGCAGGAATAGCTGGGATAAGCAGCACAGGAAACAGCAAACCAAACTTACTCAACTCCTGGCAGTTCCAGGTCCCTGTCCCAGGAAAAATTCCTCAAGCTGATGACGCAGCAACATTCCACCATCCCGCCCTTCCCCTCCACACGCTTCCATCACCTTCCACCTTGCCTCCAAAACCCTCCCACGCAGGGGAGAAGCAGGTTCTGCGAGAGCTCAGCCTTTTTTCACAGCCTGGTTACCTTGTTTCCTGCTCAGCCACAAGGGCTGGCGAACATCCGGCAGCACATTTCCTTCTGCACTTCCACGTACTCCTCGTAGTACCTGCAGGGCACACACAGGAAGGCATCAGGGGCTGGGGACTGCCAGGGCCACGACCCCAAAACAGACCTTATTTTTTCCATATAGTATTATTTCTCTCCATTAATAAGTCAGCCTAATGTAACGGTGTGTTTGCAGCACAGACACAGCTCCTCCAAGCCCTTCTCTCTGCCATGCCGGGGAAGAAGAGCTGGGAATGTTGTGCCTCCTCCTCGGATCTTGGGTAGCTGCTTTACTGGACCAAGCTAACTGAGGTAGAGGCGCAGTTTTCTAGTTCACTTGAAATCGTTTATTTGCCTTTTGGGAGCCAGATGATTTCGTTTTGGAAGTGAGGGACAGGGCAGAGGAACCCCACCCGTGTGCCGTGGGATAGTTTTGTGTCTCCCTGTGGGAGCTCCTTCAGCACCCAGGAGATATTGCCCGAGTGCCCTACACCAGGATATCCACCATGGACACAGGACGGGCAGGGGACAGCAGGGATTTGTGTCAGGAGTAAGTGGATGACAAGGCAGATGTTCCCTCCTCTGTTCTCACTTCAAAAAGCAGAAGCTTCCCAGCCTGCTCCATTTGAATCCCTGCTTATCCAGGCACAGCATCCTCTGCTCCCTGTGCTCTCACCTCACTGGTGAGGAATCCCTGAGCCACAGGGTGACTCAGTCTGGGAGCTGTCCCAAGGACCAGTGGCTGCCCACGGGGTCAGTTTTCCTGCATCTGCTGCCATATAAGGCCAAAAGCAAAAGGTTTTTGGGCAACACAGCAGAACCAGCCCCAGGGTGGCTCCAGCTTTCCCTGTCCCTGCCCTCAGCACCTCTGGGCCCGGAGCCCTCAGAGGGTTGGGTTAAGTGAAATCCCAGCACAGCAAATCTCTCCTGGTAAGGCTCAGACAGATGTTGCTGAGCAGGTCATGGATGCCCATCTGTTGGACGGCACATTCCTACGCCAACCACAGCAGGAAATCCAAGAGCCCCTTGTTTGGAGGGACAGATTCATGCCAGACATTGGAACAGCCCCATGTCGTCCCAGATTTGACGCAACGCAAGCCTTCCAACAGAATTCCCAAATCCAGCAGCAGAATTTGCACCGAGAGCACCACGGCTGGTACCAGACACACATTCCACATGCCCCTCACCCCGGATTCTGCCCTTTCTCCAGTGAAGTGAATTTTGCCCAAGAACCCGGTTCAGCTGGTGAACAGATGCTTTCCAAAGCTTTGTTTTGGACAGCAAAAGGGAGCTGCTGATTAACACGACAGTGTTTTTAGCAGAAGATAAATGTACCCCGTCAGGAAGTGAAAAGCCTCTAAAAAACAAGATTTTGATCCATACTCCATTTCTGAAGCATTTGCCAGATCACACTGCAAGTTTACTCAGGCAAAGGCAACATTCCAGATGGAGCCTGAGGGAAGGCCTCATTAACAACACCCAATTAACACTGGCTTCATCTATTTCCTACTAATTCCGCTCTTTGCCAGAGGTAAAAGATCCCACCTGCAGAGCTGCCTCCAGCTCTGAGGTCCTGAGCACAGGAAGGACTTGAACCTGCTGGAGCAAATCCAGAGGAGGCCACAGAGATACTCCAAGAGCTGAAGCCCCTCTGCTCTGGAGCCAGGCTGGGAGAGCTGGGGGGGTTCCCCTGGAGAAGAGAAGGCTCAGGGAGACCTGAGAGCCCCTCCCAGTGTCTAAAGGGGCTCCAAGGGAGCTGGAGAGGGACTGGGGACATGGGATGGAGGGACAGGACAAGAGGGAATGGCTTCTCAGTGCCAGAGAGCAGGGTTGGATGGGATATTGGGAAGGAATTGTTCCCTGTGAGAGTGGTGAGGCCCTGGTACAGGTTTCCCAGAGAAGCTGTGGCTGCCCCATGCCTGGAAGTGTCCAAGGCCAGGCTGGATGGAGCTTGGGGCAACTTGGGCTAGTGGAAGGTGTCCCATGGCAGAGGGTAGAATGGGATGAGCTTTAAGGTCCCACCCAACCCAAACCATTCCATAGTCAAAAGCAAAAAATACACCAATTTTACCAGGTACTGAGGCAGGAACTGCAGGACAACAGGGGTTTAGTGCACACTCAGCTCTGACACGTGACTGCTGTAGGTGCTGCTCCCTCCAGAGCCGGAGCAGACAGAGGCACAAATGCCTTGTTGCTTCCTGGCAGCACCACCTCAACACTGTTAGCACAACCCCTCTTTTATCTGCCAACATATTCCAAACAAATCTAAAGAAACACAAGAGGCTTCTAGAATGAGGCATTCCAGCTCTGAACACGACCCAACCTGCAAGAGCAGCCAGATCTACTGCACAACTCCCTGCCCCCACCTCTAGGCAGCTCCACACCCAGAGGAAGATCAGCATGAATACAAGGGCTTTATTTCAGATTTCCAGACCAACAGCTAAATGTTGCCTTCGAGCTCTTTGTGCCTCAGAAGTAACAGAACAAGTTTAAAGACTTGGGGTCACCACAGACTATCCAAGATGACGTGGATACACAGGACACTGATGTGACAGAACAGCTCTGCACCAAAACATTCCCTGGAGAAGGCACTCAACCCTCCAGACTGGCTTTTCCAGCAGCATCAGCCACTCTTTTTAGATGTTGTTGCTGCCTACAAACCTTTCTGCAAGTGCCTGGCAGAGACACACAAAAGAGGGTTCCTATTCCAGGGCTGCTTTGTGAGCTCTGGAGCTGGGCATGGCATGGCTCCCGCTCCCGAGAACAGTGCCAGGACAGCACATACTTTTGGGAACTAGCTGGTGCTTCTGGCAGTTTCAAAGGAAGAGCAGAAGGAGGGCAGAGACAAGCATTACTCATGTTTTGGTGGGGCTGGGCCATGACTAAAGCTGGCAGGGTTGTCCTGTACTCAGCCTGAGGGTGAAGGCAGAGTTTGCCTTCAGGGCTGCTCACCTACTACATCTAAAGCAGCAAGAAATCCACTTTTAACAAAACATTAGTATTTGTAGCACTGTGCACTGAAGCACTTGCCGTGCAGAAAAGCTGCTGTGATTGACCAACACATCTTAAAGGGAATCAAAATCAGACTTACTAATCCAGGACACGACCAGCTGGAGCTCCAGCCAACTGCATTTCACAGAGGCACAGAACATTCTGAATTGGAAGGGACCCACAAGGATCTTCAAGTCCAACTCTTCAGTGACTGGCTCCTCCAGAGACTGAACCCACAACCTTGGCGTTCTTAGCACCAAGCTCTAACCAAATGAGCTAAATTCACTGGCTTTGAGGCATTTTGGCAGCCCCCACATCCCTGTCCTCATCCCAACTTGCTCCCATCCCACCCTGCATGGAAAGGGTGGCTGCTCCCAGCTCCTCACCTGCAGCTGCTGTGCCTCAAAAACGTCTCAGGCAGTTTTCCCCCACCTGCCTTTTCCCAAGTCACTCACTATAACCCAACAGTTCGGTGTTTGCTTTGGTTTTTTTGTTTTTGAACAGTTTAAATGTCCTGGAATGGGTGTTCCAGCCTGTCTAAGCCCTCCAGGGATGGAAAGGAGGGCTCTCACCTTGCCAACTTCTTCAGCTCGTTGTTGATATCGCGGTTGAAGGGCTGGATCTGCTGGGCTCTGGTCAGGAAATCCCGGGATTTACTGTATTCCTTCATGCAGAGACAAGCCTGGGAAGAAGACGGGGTGCATTGCAAGGTAAATCTACAGACTCACTGCCCTTCAGGACTTAACAACCATTCCTGAGACAGAGCCAGGTAGCTCAGGAATCCCCCAGGAGAAGCTCCAGGTGACAGATTTCCAGAGGGAAGGGGCAGGTGCAGCCAAACCACCTCGACTGCTGCAGAGTTCCAGGGTTCCCTCCACAGCCAGGCCGGGGGGTTCTGGGATGATAAAACCAGAAGGATTTCTTTGTGCCCACCTGGCCACACCTGAACAGGGCTTTGACATTTTTTTGGTCCATCTCCAAGGCCTCCTGCCCGTATTTCAAAGCTCGCTTCGGACATTCCAGCTTCAGGTAAGTGAGGGAGAGGTTCAGGAGCAGGGGCACCTTGGAAGTGTTGATCTGGCTCTGCTCGGCCTCGCTGGAAGAGCTGCGAGCCAGGATGGAGAGAGCCTGAGCAGAAAGGGGGGGGGAAAAACAACCAGTGCACAACAAATCCCTGCTGGAAAGTGAGAAACCCACCTCATCCAACAGCTACGGCCACGTTTCTGCTCACCTCGGTCAGCTAAAAGTAATAACAATCAGAACTGTAAATAGCACATGGCCTCCTCAGCTCAGCCACGTGGCCACAGGTTTAGGAACTGACCAAGGAAGTCAAAAGCAGCAGAATGAAAAAAAAAAAAAAAAAATTACATCCAGGGCTCAGATTATAAGGACGAACATGGAAGAGAAATCTTAAGGGGAGAATGGCAAGTTAAATTAATTTTGTTTCAGAAACAGCAAGGAAAAGCAACTCTGAATCTTCACCACCTTTGAAACTGTGGCAGATGCATTCCAGTTTGGGAATAACTGAGCGTTTCCATGTCCGGAGAGGGAGCTGGGGGGGCTCAGCGTGGAGGAAAGGAGGCTCAGGGGGGACCTTCTCACTCTCTGCAACTCCCTGGCAGGAAGAGGGAGCTGGCAGGGGTCAGGCTTTGCTCCCACAGAACAAGGGACAGGACAGGAGGAAACAGCCTCAGGGAGGTTTAGGTTGGATTTTAGGGAAAATTTCTTCATGGAAAGGGTTGTCCAGCCCTGGCACAGCTGCCCAGGGCAGAGGTGGAGTCCCCACCCCTGGAGGGGTGTAACAGATGCTGGGGACATGGGTTAGTGGTGGCCTTGGGATGGCTGGATTCGATGATCTCAAAGGGCTTTCCCAACCCCGAGGATTCTGTGACTCCATTCCCTCATTCACCACCGCTGCCCCCACAAACCCCAGGTGTCCAAGCCCTGTCCTTCAGTACCAAACTACGCCTGGAAGAGACAATGGAGCTATTTGCTCCCTAACCTGCACCTGCTGTGGGGAGCTAACAACAGTCCCTGCTTCCACAGCATTTCCCAAAGCACGCCCCACCTCGTCCCGCCTCCGTACCCTTTTGTATCTGTGCTTGGCAACCCTGAAGTTCTGCTTACGGAAGAAGTAGTTGCCAAACTCTCTCTCCGTGGCTGCCACTTTCAACACCTTTTCCAGAGGCAGCGTATCCTGCTGCGCCTGGGGAAAGAAATACCTGAATTTCAGCTCCAACAGAAGGAAACAAGCACAGAGCCCAGACGGGACAGCCCTGCACAGCCCCCTCTTATTCACAGAGCAGCAGCCAGGCCCTTGCCAAGGCCAGGCCATCACCATGTGGCACCTCCCCACTCAGGACGAAACTTTTTGTGCTGGTAATTCCCGGTGAAGAGGTCAGGAAGCTCCCCAGGCCCACAGCAGGGCTGAAAAGAGCAGGAATGTGTCCTTAAATCCTGCCCAACTCTCTCAGCACACAGCTGAGCTAACACAAATTGCTGTCACTGGCACAAAGCTGCTTGAAAGGCTCTGTTGCTCTAATTGCTCTCAGGGCAGCTCTGGGAAAGCCTGACACCGCCAAGAGACACCAACCAGCAAAACAAAAAGGCCCCAAGAATCATTAAAAAAAGATAAAAACGGAGGGATGGGTTTTGTCCTGGGTCTGCAAGTTGGAACCAGCACACAGAGAGAGGTCAGTCAGCCAGGAAGGGTGGGCAAGGAGGGAGTGCTACAAGTGGGGTTTGCTCACAGGCCTGTGGGGGAAAAAAAAAAATAAAAATCAACCTGTGCTGGGGGCAGGAGAGGCTCCCTCCACCTGCCTCTGCCCCCACTCACTGACCCACAATCACATCCCAAAGCCCTTGACACGAAAAGGGGAATTAACAATAACACCGTAACTCACCAGGGAGGATAGAACAGGGAAGGAGCACTCGGGAAAGCAGCCAAGAGGCTGGGACAAAAGGGGGGGGGAGGCACTGGGACTGAGCAGAATTGTTCCAGGCAGCTCCTTCCCGCTCCTTAGAGGAATTCCTGGAAGCTGGTGCCCTCTAGTTGCAAACATGAGGTTTCTGGTAAAGCTAAAAATAACCGGGAGCCTTTCCACCGACTCCTTCCAGCCCAGAGGAGCAAACAAAGGCAGCGCCCGCCCGGGGAGGGACACAAAGGGCAGGGGACCGGATGTTTCCCCACTCCCCTCAAACCCAACAGGAGCCACGAAAGCCACAGGGCGGGACAAGGGCAAGGCGGGACAAACGACCCCTTCCCCGCGTCGTTCCCGAGCCCTCCCGAGGGGAACTCACATCGCTCAGCTCGAAGAACAGGTCGCACTCCTCCGAGTCGATGAAGTCCAGCAGCTCCACGTGGAAGAGCACGGTGGTGTCCGGGGGGATGCAGGGGGGGCAGCCCCGCCGGCCGTACGCGTACTCGGGGCTGAACCAGAACCGCGCCGCCTCGCCCCGCGCCATGGACAGCAGCCCCAGCTCCAGCCCCCACAGCGTGATGTCTGCCACAGCCAGGGGTGCCGGGGTGAGGCTCACGGCCACCAAACCCCCCTCCCCTCACACACAAACACACCAAGCAGTGATTTCTCCGGAAGCCTGAAGGAAAGAACTTCCCTGCGAGCTCCTGCGCCAGCGGCCCAGTGGTGGGTTATCAGGCTGAGGGGCCAAGCACAAGGTATCACAGATCCAGAGCGGTCTGGGTGGGATGGGACCTCAGAGGTCATCCAGCACAACCCCTGCCATGAGCAGGGACAGCTCCCACCAGGCCAGGGTGCTCCAAAGCCCCGTCCAGCCCGGAAAACAACAGCATCTCCTCCCTGGTACACCATCTACAACGCTGCCGATGCTTTTGAGAAAGCACGCAGGATCGCCCTTGAGGAGAAAAGTCAACGCAGAAAGAACCGTGCCTTGAAGAATATACCATCTAAGGAGTCTTTCTGCTGTGCCTTCTGCAATCGGACATGCCTATCTCGTGTTGGCCCTGCAACAAACGTGGGTAGAGCCCTTCCCAAATCTTCGTTCGCGAAGCTCAGCCATGCACGCACTCCCTGGTGATGTGGAACAGGTGGGAAACACCTCCCTGCCCCTCCTGGGCAGAGGGTTACAGGTGCACATTCCCTCTCCCACCTGAACCAGGGGGATTTGGGGCTCCACTGACAACTTTTCAAGGTTTCAAACAACCTGAAGACACCAAACGGCATTTCAGCTGAAATGCCTCAACACAACCCCGAGCCCCAGGACCAACTTTGTGGCTCAAACCCACCTTTTCCAAGTTTCATCAGCTTTGGGTACTTGCCGTGCCCATAGGAACAGAAGAGGTTACTCCAGTTTTCCAGGTACCCCGAGTACTTCACTGTGCAAAGGGAGGAGTGGGGAGAAGAGAAAAGCAAGAGCTTGGTTTCACATCCAGTGACAGCAACAATCAGGAGCACGCCCAGGGTTGGATTTGCAACACCCTTTTTCCCCCCTGCTTCTCTCTTTTCCTTCTGGTGTGGAAGAGCGGAGGCAGCACAAACCCTCGTGTTTTACACCAAAAACGTGGTCCCACCCAAGCAGCCCAGTGGTGCTGCGTGTTTTAAAATCAACCCCAGACAAAGCAGCTGCTTCACACTCCTGAGTTAATTAAGAGATGTGATTTTTGTGCTTTTAAGAACTGGAAACTTCAGCTGAGCAAATTAAAATGCCCCTGTTATCAGCAGAAATACTTAACAAAGCATTCCTTAACCAAAGCTGGAGACGTGGAGAAAGGAACAAAGGGGGAAAATGCACACCCCCCCC
>VXAY01007072.1:292906-304539 GCA_013399855.1 Oxyruncus cristatus
TTTTTTTTTTTTTTTTTTTTTTTAAATTTAGACCTCAGCAGACACACACACTCACACGGCTCGGAGAGTAAAAACCTGGCAGCAGAGCACTCCCGGGAATGGGGTGCCCATCCCTTGCCCTGGGCAAGGCAGGGGGTGGCTCTTGGGTGACCGCCAGCTCCAGCAGTCTCTTCCCATGAAGTTCCCAGGCAGGGAAGGGTGGGATCCCCGCTCCTGGCTGGATGGGGACAGGGGAGGCAGCATTGCAGCTCCTCAGAGCTGGTAAAACCCAAAGGGAGGGAGATGAGCTAAAAATAAAAAACACTTTGGATTTGGGAGGGGCGAGGAGAACCCATCTGCTCTGGAATACTGGGAGCAGCTCCGGAGCCCCCCCTAGGTGGGGAGGGGGCACCAGAAGAGGGAGAGGAGAGACTGCTGGGGTTGGAACCCCCCTGGCCCAGCTGCCTTTCAGTCACGACATGGAAGGGACAACTCCCCAGCACGAGCAGCCACGCAGTGATGCTACTGTCAACACCCAATTAGCCGGGGCACGTCCCCCCCCCAGGGACCAGCGCCCCCCAAAAAAGAAACTCCAAACAGCAAATCCGGCATAACCAACATGCCGCCACACACACGGTTCAGCTCTTCCTCCAAACTCGATTCAGTGAGCGCACAACGGGAGAAAGTGGGGAAAGCAGACCGGGGGGAGCGGGGCTGGGGGCAGCCCACAGCCCCACGGAGCAGCGGGGATGGGAGAGGGGCGGGGGGATCCCCATCCTCACCCCGTGCCTCCAGCACAGGCCCTGGGGTTAAGCGTGTTCTCGGCCGGGGGTGACAGATTAGGTCACCCAGCTGCAGCCACGCTGGTCATCCATGGCACCAGGGCAGCACCAGGCTGGCACCAACCCCGGCGGCAGGGATGGGAGCGTGTTCACCAGGCCGCGGGATGAACAACGGGAAAGACTTCGGGACCTGGTGAAGACAGTGTCCCTGGGCAGCCTGGAACTGCAGCACAGCTCCGAGCGGGACACAGCCCCAGGGCTGGCCGAGGGCTGGGCAGGGCACAGGAACAGCGGGAAGAAGCAAATGGGGAAAAATTTACACGTCGTTAAACATGGCAAAATAAAGTGAGGGAAGGGACGCTGCGGATATGTACAGAGGGTCGTCCAGCCTTGGCTCTGAACTGTTCAAGTAACATGAGTTTGGTTTATCCCATCCCAGCCACCTGGCACGGGCTCCAGTGGGTGGCAGGGACGGGGCCTGGTCCCACTACGGGGACAGCTCCAGCCTGGAGCCCCCCACACATGGGCCAGAGGAGCCCAGCAGCATCGGGGTCACTTTTTGCGGGTGTGCTGCCTCCGTGCCTGCAGCCGCTGGCGAGCGCCTGTCTTGGATCCTGCCCCGATGGAGAAGGTGGGGGTGGATGAACCTGGAAGCAGAAAGGTGGCTCAGGGCCCTGCAGCCTTGGGGGCAGCGTGATCCCCACCCTGGGAACGC
Source organism: Oxyruncus cristatus (assembly GCA_013399855.1). NCBI lineage: Eukaryota > Metazoa > Chordata > Aves > Passeriformes > Cotingidae > Oxyruncus > Oxyruncus cristatus. The sequence continues at coordinate 294,383 of VXAY01007072.1, forward strand.
TGTGACACCCATTCTGGGAGGAACAGAAGGTTTGGGGTCCCCCTGAGCCCAGCAGGTACCACCCGAGCCAGCTCCCAGAACACACCTGGCCCTGCCACTGTCCCCAGCCTGAGGAGACACCATGACCCACGGGCTCCCCAAGGCTGGAGCACCATCTCACTCCTTACCAAAGGATGAGCCGACTCCTCCAAAGCCTGAGGCAGGAGTGCTGGGTGTCCTGAAGGAAAGGGTGCTGCTTCCACTGCCCACAGCTCCTGGGATGGGCGTGCTCTGCCCAAAGGTGGGCGCAGGAGCTCCTGGAAATCACAGAATCAGCAACAGGTTACTGTGAGCGGGGTTGGCAAAGGAAGAAGAGCCTTTGGGAGGCAATGGCACCCCCAGGACTCTCTGTAGGGCTGAAGCACCACAGTGCGACTCCCAGGACCGGCCTCTGCTCCCCAAAAGTCCTTTTAATGCTGAAGTTACACCCTCTGGGTAATCCCTGGGCTCTCCTGGCAGCGGGGTTGCACAGAAAAATTCGCCAGGGAGGAGCAAAGGTCTCTGTCTTTCTACATCAAGCAGTTTCTCAGTGTGTGGGTTTCAGTTCTGTGGGAGCTGGGATGGCCCACTGAGGGTGTGAAATGTTAGGGAAACCCTGAGAGTGAGGACAAAGAGATGGCAGTCACTGGCTGGCAACTTCCCTGCCTGCCAAGGAGCTCCAGGTGGCTGTTAGGGACTGGCACAACCTTGGCTCCTGCAGGACACCTGGCTGGGTGCAGAGCCAGGGAGCTGGTGCCTTCAGAAGGGCCAAGGAGAGTTTAAGTATTCTCCTCCACCACTGAGGGCTGAGGCCCTGGACAGGGAGTGATGGAAGTGCCTTCCCTTTGCACAGAGAGGCTCTGCACAGCAGGAGCACCAGCCTTTCCAGGGCTGTGGAGCCCCGGAGCTTGGCAAGGTCCGCCAGGAATGTTGCTGCCCAACTCCAGACCCCCGACACGGCCTGCAGTGACAGGACAAGGAGTAATGGGTTCAAAGTGAAAGAGGGGACATTCAGGTTACACACAAGGAAGAAATTCTTCCCTGTGAGGATGGTGAGGCCCTGGCAAAGGTTGCCCAGAGAAACTGTGGCTGCCCCATGCCTGGGAGTGTTCAAAGCCAGGCTGGACAGGGCTTGGAGCAACCTGGGATAGTGAAGGAGTCCCTGCCCATGGCAGGGGAGGGGAACATGATCTTTAAGGTTCCTTCCAACCCCAACCATTCCATGCTGGCTCACCTCCGAAGGCGGGCTTGCTGTTGGGGGTGCTGGTCATGGTGAACGCGAAGGGGGTGCTCTGGCCCGGTGCCCCCAGCGTGCTCTGCTGCAGGGAGGAGCCGAAGGGCACAGCTGCCGGGGCCGCCCCGCTCTGCCCAGCCCCGAAGTTGAAGGCCACGGCCGGGGAGCCGCTGCTGAGGCCCGGCGTGCTCATCCCAAAGGCGCCGGCCGAGGGGCCCGTCTGGGTGGTGCCCCCGAAGGTGAACGGAGATGGGGTGGTGCCAAAGACGGCGCCGCCGGCGCTGCTGCTCGTGGTCTGGGTGGTGGCACCGAAGCTGGACGTGGTGGAGGTGGCTGTTCCGAAGGAGAACACCGAGGTGGTGGTGCCGAACGCCGCCTGGGTGCTGCTGGTGCCGAAGGAGCCCTGGGCGCCGGTCGTGCCAAAGGCTGCCTGGGCACCGCTGCCGAACGCCGGCTGAGCCGCCGACTGTGCCGGGGCAGCTCCGAAACTGAACGGGGGGGCGAAGCCGACGGGGCCAGCAGGGGGTTTGCTGGCGGGCACCTGGCTGTCGGCAGCCCCGGAGCTGAAGGCGCTCCCGGTGCTGGGGTACGGCGGCAGCTTTGCACCGGCGCTGAAGGAGCTGCCGAAAGCTGAAACGGAGGAGCCGAACGTCAGCGGCGCTTGAGCTGTGGTGGCTGGGGCAGAGGAGGTCAGTGTGGTGCCCCCAAATATGTTAAAGCCCACAGTGGTGGTGGCAGCAGCTGTGGAGCTTGAAGGTGTCTGGCCAAAGGCAGGGCCTGCTGGGGCAGTGGTGGTGGCAGTGACTGTGGCCAGAGGTGGCTTCCCGAACTGGAACACGGGCCCTGGGGTGGCAAAGCTGGTTTCTGTGCTGGGAGCGGAGCTGGCTGGGGCCCCAAACAGGAAGGGCTGTGCTGCACTGGTAGAGGTGGCAGTGGTGACAGTGACAGCGGGGCTGGCGGTGGGGCCTGTGGAGGTGGGCGGGGTCAGTCCGAAGCTGAAGACAGGTTTAGTGGTGGCATCTGTGGAGGAGCTCTGGGTGGTGGCTGCCGTAGCTGCAGTGGTGAAGATGATGTTGGGAAGGCCCGCGAACACCGGGGTAGGCGAGGAGGCTCCGGGCCGCTCTGGGGCTGGTTGTGCCGTTGGTTTGAAGGCAAAAGGAGAGACTTTCGCTGGCGATGAAGCTGCGGTGACGCTGCCGAAGATGGGCTTGAACATGGTGGTGGTGGAGGATGTTGAGGAAGGGCCTGAGCTCGTAGACACTGTGGCCGTGGTGAAGGTGACAGCCGTGCAGGCTGCTGTGCTCTCGCTCTTTGGCACAGCACCGAAGATGGGTTTGAACATGGGTGTGGGCACGGCAGTGGCCGTGGTGGGCGCAGCAGTGGCCGTGGTGGGCGCAGCAGTGGCCGTGGTGGGCGCAGCAGTGGCCACAGTCACTGCTGGCTGGCTGGCAGGAGGGGTGTTCAGCATTCCAAACAGGATGTTTGGCTTTGGGAGAGAGGGAGGTTTGCTGTGGGTCTGGCCCAGCTCAGTGAATGCAGGAGGTGCCAGGCTGCTCGGGGGCTGCACCCCCAGGGCAGGGGGGGCAGGCGTGCTCAGCACGGGCACAGGCTTGGTGTCAGCAGAGGTGTCAGGCACAGAGCTCGACTCCAGCGACACCGCGGGGGCGGGTGGCTGTGCAGCTGATGGAGGTGGCTGGGATGCTGCTGCAGCTCCAGTGGTGTCTGGAAAGGGGGAGAGAGCTTATTTAGAGATAGAGGAGCACCTACAAACAGCCTGCCCTTCTGCTGGGCACCCACCTGCTGGTGCAAAGCCTCCCGGAGCAGCACCCACCACACCCAGCCCTCCGCACTTACCGCAGCCCCCAGCAGGACCAGGGGCTTGGTGTCCCCAAACGTGCCCCCTTGAGACCTGCCTGCCAGCTCTGCTGCCAGAGGAGCATTTGAACAGGGGAGTTTGTCACCTGCCTCACGAAGAGGCAACACGGAGCTCCTGCTGTGACTGCCCGGCTCTGCTGGGGTCCCACTCTGCCGACCCTCCTCCTCCTGCTCACCTGGTGCTGTGGGCACAGCCTGGCTGCTCTGCATCTTCTTCAGGCTGTCTAGGAGTGAGGAGCTGGCCAGGGCAGGAGCTGTGGAGGCAGGTGCAGGCCCTGAGGAGGTCACGGTGAACGCCAGAGGCTTGGACACGGGCGTTGTCTCCGCAGTGGTGCTGGGGACTGCATCTACAGGGAAGGAGCAAGGAATCAGGATCCACAGCTGGCTGTGGGGGACAAACCCCTAGCACAGCTTCTCCAGTGGGCAGGGAAATGACACCCACACTCCATGGCCCTGGGGAACCTCACACAGCAGGCTGGGGATGCTGGGGCATGAGATCTCCTCACTCTGAAGGCACAAAGAGCATACCCCCAGACTGAGGCAGGATGAACCCAGGTGCTTCCCCAGCCTGTGCTACAGACACCTCACTGCCCTGCCAGCCCACACCTGGGCTTGTCCTACCACCCTCCCTGTTCCCAGCCCGCCCTTACCAGCCTTATCCTCCAAGACACTGTTGAACCACTGCAGCACTGCCTTCTTCTCCGCATCCAGGTCCTCCGAGGTGACGGAGTAGCCCAGCTGAGGCGGCGGGGGCTGCCAAGAGAGAGCAGCAGCAGCTTAGCTCCTTCCCAGGGAAGCAGAGCCTCTCGGAAGGTGTGCTGGTGACTGGCCGTGGCGAGCCCCGTGAAGCAGCTGGTCCTGCCGCAGCTACCGCGGAGCTCCGGTCCCCGACTCCGCTGGACCCCCGGCGTGGCACTGAGGGCACGGCAGGCCTTCCCCAGGCATTACCTGGTCCGGCAGCAGGCAGCACAACCACGCACAGCCCACCAGACACTGGGGCTGGGGACAGCGTCACTTCCCACTCGGCCAAGGACGGGGCCTCCTTCCTGAGGGCAGGCAGGTCAGTGTCCCCCCAGCCCTGCAGAAATTGCAGTGAGCACATTCTATTGCCAGAGCGGGGCCAGAGGGGCTGCGAGACAGCGACGTACCAGCACCAGCTGGTCCCCACGGAGCGACGACAGCAACGGGATCTTCCGCTTGCGCTTCCCGCTGCTCCCTGGCGCCGACGGCGGGCTCAGGGAATTCTGCTTCTTCCACACCGGCGACTCCGCCACTGCAGAAGGAGACAGGTCAGGCCCAGCTCCGGGCAGGTGTTTGGTTGTACTGATGGGGCTGTCCCGACCCCTCTCTGGATGGCCCAGCTCAGAGGGCAGAGCCAGGGCAAGGCTTTCAGCTGCTGTGATGCCGGGGAAGAGCAACCCCTTCCCAGCTCCAGGGATGGTCTCTGCACCGTACCATGGGGCACATCTGCCACAGGCACAGAGGACTGCCTATCCATTTTAGCTGAGTAAGCATTGGAATAAGCTCAGCCTGGAATTTGATGAGAGCTCCACTCACACCATAGCAGGCCTTGGCCAAGGCTGACAACTGAACCCGTGCTGGGTTGGGAGCTGGAATTCCCCCTTGCAAGCCAGCTCCCAGCATCTGTTAGTACCCCAACACTGTCAGCACCCCCTGACCACCTGGAAATCCCACCAGGGTAGTCCCTGAGGCCAGCTGAAGCAGCACTGCCTTGGGAGGAGCACATTCCGAGTTTCCAGGCGACCTCTCAAGCCAATCTCACTGCAGACCTCGGCTACCTCAGCTACCTCCTGTCCTGATTTTGCTCACCCCGGTGGCCCATCCAACTCAGGTGCAGAGCCAGGTGTAGGGCCCACCTACACTCACCTTTCTCTGTCTGCAGCTCCTTGTCCGACTTCACTGGGGTGGAAGTGTTGGAACGATGTGACTCCTCTTCCCTGTGCAAACAGGAGAAAGCCAGTTAGGATCAATCCTGGGCTCAGCCCCACCCCAGGGAGCAGGATAAGACTGAACACACTGAGGATTCCCACCAGCATCCCTGGTGCTTCTTTGCCTCCTGCAAACAGACCTCAGGACAAGAGCCTTGCGCAGCTTCAGGAAGAGGAGCTGCTTCTGGCTCCAGCCCCAGCTTGGCTGCGCCTGCATCTCCTCCTCAGGATGGGTCAGCCCTGGGGGGCAGCTGGGGGTCCTGGATGGGAGCACTGCCCCTCACCAGTTAGACTCAGCCCGTCACTAGGTGATTGTGTCAACCAGGTGACTGTGCTGGCTTTAGTTCTGACACAACCTCAGGCTCCTCTGATTTGGGAGAAGGGAGAACATGGGCTGTGCTCGAAGGCAGGCACCACAATTCAGCCCCGGGATTTGATTTTGAGGAGATAGCAAAACTCAGGGCCTGTCTTTTCCTAGTGTTCCAGCAACCACCAACCCACGCCATACCACTGCCATAAGGCACCATCACCTCTGCAGCAACTTTGAGCCCCTGTATCTCCGACCCGGCCTGGGAGCAGGGCAGGGGTGGCACTGCAGTGTCACAAGGCGACAGGGGGGCCAACCAACTTGACCAGGGGGTCTCCACACCAGTGCAAGACCCACTATCATGTCTTGGAGAGGAGTCTGGACTGTCCCAGCTCCAGTGGAAAGTGGGACTTGGGGACTGGGATGACTGGGAAGGCGACAGCTCCCTTCCCAGCTGGCTCTGTGAGAGGCTGGTTACCTGGCTTTCTTCAGAGGCCACTCTGGGGTCTGGGGACGGGAGGATGCTGGGCTGGACATCGGGGACACGCTCACACCACTTCTCTTCCACAGCTGGAATAAAGAGACACACCAGCAATAACTCGGTGTGGGGCTGGCAGGAAGCACTGCCCCCTCCCTCCTGCTCACCCCCACTCAACCCCATCACCCAGGACTGTGGATAAGGAACCCAACGAGTCCAGAGCCCCTCCTGCTTCACCACCACTTAACTCCCCTCCACATTTTGGGGAGCTAAATGTCTGCCCACCCCAAGCTGAACCCACATGGGGAACGAGCAGCATTCAGGGCCAGGACACTGCTGGGCCAGCTCTTGCCTTTGTGTGACACAGGCAGAGGCCACCCAGCTCTTGGACACTCTCAGGTGTGTTAGGCTGCTCTGGCAGGAGCCAGTACCTCCTTGCCAGGAGTTCAGAGCAGGATCCCAATGCGAGGACCTGACTCTCCCCAGCCCCAGCAAACCTCTCCCTACCACTACCTGGAGCAAACCTTTCCCTGCACAGACAGAGGTCCAGTGGCTCCAGTGTCCCTGGCACACCTGCAAGCCCAAGCAGGACACAAGCAGTGCTGCATCAGTCAGCAGCTGGGACCTGGGTCAGAGGGGGAACACACAGCTCCCACACTGCTGACTCCAGCTCAAAAGGAGTCAGCGCAGCAAAGCCTTGTTTTTTTCTCCTTTCACCTGCATCTATCAAGCCTTGCAGACGGGCCAGGGATGAGGAGGGAGGGGAAAACAACCTCATCCTTGGTTTGGTGCAAAGGCAGCAGGGCAGCTCAGCCTGGGACACCCCAGGAAACAGGTAACACTGCTGCTGAACCCACAGCCCACCTGACCCTTGGGGACGTGAGCTGAGCCATGCCAGATCCAGGCACCCAGCCACGCTTCGGGAGCCCAGCACTGGGATGCCACGGGCCATCCCAGAGGAACGTGCAGCCCAGGTGTCCGTACCTGTGCCAGGCCCCGGGTGGAGCTGTAGGAGCTGGTGATGGCGTTGCGGATGGAGCTGGGGATGCCCCCGGAGTACGTGTTGTTGAGGGAGCTAATGGAGGACGTGCGAGACCTCTTGTTGGAGCAGTCCTCAGGGCAGTGAGAGACAAGGCCCCTCTTCAGAGAGCCTGGCCTGCAGAAGGGGCATGAAGGCTTGGTGAGTTCCCCTGCTCTGCCCAAAGGCCCTTTCCATGCAGGGCCGGTGGAGGAAGGCAATCCCACTCCTTACAGGCTTGGGAATAACCCTCAGCAGCAGCACAGCCCTGCTGTCACAGGGTGACAGACTGACAGCCTCTCCTACTCTTCCCCAAAGCCAGGCTCTGCAAGCAAAACCCAAGCCCCTTTTCCAGATCCCACAGGTTTTTGCTCCCCCTCATCCCAGGAGTCGCTTTTGGCCCGGTGGGCACTTACTTGGGTATGAGAGAGGCAGGGGCACCGTTGGCTACCAGCGGCTCAAACGCCGATTGCCCACTTCCACTGCTGTCGTGGCGCCTGTGGGAGAGAGGGTGGAAGCCTCTGGCAGTATGGAAGTCTCTCCCAGCCTGGGGAGAGGCCCCTTTCCAGGCAGGTTCAACACTGGGAAAGCTCAAACCCTGCCTTTTTTCCTGGGACCCAATACCCAGGACAGAGTTTTTCCACATCTGCAGACTCCTGCGGGTTTTCTCTTGCCCCAGGCCTGTCCTCACTGACTCTCACCCCAAACTCCAACATCCTGCTGGGCACAGTAGTTTGAGCTTAAGAAAATGAAAATCTTTGCTTAAATCCATTACTCTAAGCTAAAATACTTCCAGAAATGAGCTGCTGAGTCTCTCTGAACCAACCTGAGCTCTGAAAGTCCCATCTCCAACTTCTGCCGAACCAATGCAGAAGAACCGGACTGTTGGAATCAGAAGCCGAATCCCCCTTCCCACAACGATTCCATGAGGATCTGAAGTGTGGAAGTCCCAAAGCAAAGCCTGCTGTGAAGCAGAGCTGGAGGTGTGGAGGCTCCCCTGAAGCTCCGAGCACGCTGACCTCACAGCACAGGCCACCCCGTGCTCTCCAGCTGACACAGCTCCTTTCTGCCCTCCAAGGTCCCGGAATTTTCTGCCTACGAACATTCCTTGTGATGCCCAGACAGGAACGCCTTCAGAATTGGCTTTTGTGGCAGAGCTGTGTATTTACTGGTATATTAAAACAGAACAAAGAAAACCCCTGAGCTGATCCCCTCTGTGCAGCCATCCTGGTGTTGTCCTGCTTGGCTCTTGCTGTGCTCAGATCCACCAAGTCAAGCATCCAGAGATGGGAATTCAGTGCTGGAGGAGGATGGTGTGCCCTGCCTTGCCCTGCTGTGCTCTTTGGGTCACCTCCAGCAGCAGGACAACATGCCTGGGCACTGCCCAAGCCACTCTCTGCAGTGTCCCAGCTCCCTGCCCAGACCAGCCCCAGCACAGAGGGAACAGGCCCCATGGACACAACTGGGAAGAATGAAGCAAGTTGGAGCAAGTCCAGAGAAGGCCACGAAGTTGGTAGGGAGACTGGAGCAAATCCCCTATGGAGACAGGCTGAGAAAGCTGGGGCTGCTTGGCCTGGAGAAGAGAAGGTTCCAGGGAGACCTCAGCAGCCTTCCAGGATCTAAAGGGGCCTACAACAGAGCTGGAGAGGGACTCTGCAGCAGGAAGTATAGCGACAGAACAAGGAATGGTGGGACATTTAGGTTGGCTATAATGAAGAAATTCTTCTCTGCGAGGATGGCGAGGCCCTGGCACAGGTTGCCCAGAGGAGCTGTGGCTGCCCCATCCCTGGAAGAGTCCAAGGCCAGGTTGGAGCAACCTGGTCTGGTGGAAAGGTGTCCCTGCCTGTGGCAGAGAGTAGAATGAGATGGTTTTTAAGGTCCCTTCCAACCCCAACCATTCCATGACTGTATGAATGCAGGGCAGTGAGGCAGTGCTGTGCCTGGGCTGTTGGGCACCAGCACACCTTGCAGTCAGGATTTACTCCTGGTCCTTCCCAGGGAGGGAAAGACACTGACAGAGACACGGCACCCTCCTTCCCTGAGGCTCAGGGCTGGAAGTCGCTGACCTTGACTAACAGGAGCAGCAGTGTCTCCTGCTTACCCTCGTGTTTCACCTCCCTTTGCTCACTCAGCCCACGAGGGAAGTGTGTGTAGCTTTCCAAGAAGGATCTTTCTGCCTGGAGAACCCATCTCCCTTGGGAGCCCGGGGCTGACTGAAGGACAGAGCCCACAGCAGACACCAGCACTTCCCACCACACCTTCCCAGTCTGCAAATCCCCGTGAGGACAGAAGCCACTTCCCAGCCAAGCTTCCCAAACCACATCCCAGCCCCTCCCAACACCAGCCAGGCACAGGAACATGCTGGACCCACACCTAAACCACATTGCTTTGATCTCAAGGACAACATGAGCTTCAGAGGACTTTCTGACACAGCCCCAAGGGCCAGGTGATGGATGGGGTGTGCTTCCTCCCTGCAAATCCCTTCCCACAGCGCTCTTCCAGCCCAGATCCCAGTCACACCAGCCCTAGCACTCTCTGGGACACATCCCATTTGTCACCACTGGACCAAGAGCCCCATCTGTGACCTTCCCAACGCACTGTCAGTGACGTGAACTGCTCCCTCGTTACCTTCTCTTGCTCTCCTGATCGTTCCCAAAGGTCTGGTCCTCCTCCTCCTCCTCTTCCACAGCCCTTTTCCTGCTCTCCCTGATGGCATTCAGCACAGTCTCCTTGGCACACGGGTCGGGGCTGCTGGTGGCTGGGAAGGCCAGGGGTGAGACCAGCTGCTCCAGGCTGGGGGGCAGAGCAGAGCACGCTGTTAGGCTGGCTGGGATCACTGCTCAGAATTCCCCCGTGGAAAGGGGGACACGGTTCTCCCAGGGGTTTGGGTCACACCATCCTCCCGACCAAGTCGCAGCATTCAGGATGGGATGGTGCTCCCGGTGTATCTTGATATCCCATGTGACTGATAACGGGGTTCCCCTGATGCATCCCGTATTCCCGTGGGCTTCCCCCGGTGTGTCCCTGCAGTACTCCCTGTGGTTCCCTCCAGCGTGGCCCGGTCCCCTCCGTGGTTGATAACCGGGCTCCTCGCGGTGTGTCCCGGTCCCCCCCGTGATTCCCCAGTGTGCATCCCCCGGAACTCACGCCGGGGAGCGGGCGATGCCGGCGGCGGGCGGTGCGATCCTCACTGTGACGGGGCTGCGGAGCGGGCCGGCCCGGCGGGCCCAGGGCGCAGCGCGGGGCGAGCCGCCCTCCCAGCGGGCGGCGGGCAGGCC
>VXAY01007072.1:311768-328833 GCA_013399855.1 Oxyruncus cristatus
CCCTGTGTCCCCCCCTGCCCGGGGCTGCCCCTGTGTCCCCCCCTGCCCGGGGCTGCCCCTGTGTCCCCCCCTGCCCGGGGCTGCCCGTTCTCACCTGTGCCATCCGACAGGTACTTGCCGTGCGCGTCCCGCAGCCGCTCCACGCACTCGGAGGCTGCCAGCGTGCGGGACAGGAGGCAATCTGCAGGCAGACAGCAGGCAGGGCTCAGCCGGGCCAGCAGGCAGCGGGCAGGCCGGGGTAACGCCCGGTTTTCGAGCCTCACCTGCGGAGCCGGTGCAGCCGATGTGGGCGGGATCCTCCATGCGAGCCAGGGCGTCCTGCACCATCCGCTCGGCCTCGCGGGCGGTGCCCCGCAGCAGGGCCCGCTGCTCCTCGGCCAGGCGCCGCCGCAGCGCCTGCTCTGCGCCCTCCTGCCAACCCCACACGGGTGTCGGGGGCCCCGCTGTGCCACTGGCATCCCTTTCACCCAGCCCTGCCGAGCCCCCGTGGCCTGGTGGGACGGGGATGCCCCGGGGTACCTTGTCTCTCAGCTGGGTCTGCAGCGACTCCAGCTCGGTCCTGCTGCTCTCCTGCTCCCGGCTGAGAGTGTCCCGCAGCTGCTGCAGCTCCGCCCGCAGCGCTGCCATGTCCTGCCCGTGCCGCTCCGCTGCCTGGCTCAGCCTGTCCCGCTCCTGCTCCAGGCTGATGATCCGGGAGTTCTGCTCTGCTCCCGCCTGCGTGAGCATGAAAACGGTGGTCGGGGCTGTGCCGAGGGTGAACCCTCCAGTTTGGGGACTGGTTCCTGGTCCAGGCTCGGGCCACCCCCATTGTCCCTGCAGGTTAAGCCCTGCATCACCACCTGGCAGTGATGACCTCACCTGGTGACAAACGAGGCTCCTGGGGAGCCCTTTCACTTTTGTTCAGTGAAAATTCACTTTTATCACGACTGTCACCATCCTGATGGAGGAATGGATGCGGGGTGTGGCTGTGGCCCTGGAGCTCTGCACCATCCCTGTCCTGCAGCAGTGTCTGCCCATCCTGGGGATGGGTAACTGCATTTTCCTGCCAGCTTCTCCCTCCTCCAATGAGTCCAGACACCCCTGCTATGCTCCACATCTCCACAGGCATGGGATACCCTCTGGCACATCTCGCAGTGTGATGGCACACTGTTGCCTGGGTTTATAATTGTACAGAGTTCTTCCAGGGGTTTTATTCCATGATCCCAGCTGCTGGAGTGCCTTGCTCCACATGCTCCTGCACCCAGGAGCATGAAACCCCACGGTGTGACCACCCAACCCACCCACATGTGGGGAGGAAGAGGACGGGGTTCTCAGGCCAGTGGTGGGTATCATGTCTCGGATGGGTAAGGCCTGGCTGCTCACCCCAGGGCTGTGTGAGGGGCTTCAGGGACCCCCCCACACGCTCTCACCTGCGTGCTGGACTCCAGCGTGCCCTGGAGCACCTGCAGCTCCTGCCTGCTGGCTGCCAGCTCCCTCTTCAGCGTCTCCAGCACCTCTGCCTGCTCCTGAGACTGCGGCAAGGGGAGAGGTTGGCAGCGCCGGCGCCCCATGGGGGAGCCCCTGCTCATGCCCGCTGCGTCCCCCCCACCCACACTCACCTTCCTCTGTGCCTGCTCGCTCACTCTCTGGAAGGAGTCCTCCAGCTCCTTCTTCTCCCGCTCCACATCCCCCTGGGCCTGCCTGGCCACCGTCACCTGCTTGGTCACCTCCGCGTTCTGGCGACGGCAGAGCGAGCTCAGCATCCCCCTGTGCCGGGGGGCACGGCTGGCAGAGGGGGTGCCAGGGGGGGTTTTTGGGGAGCCAACCTTGCGCAGCAGGTCGGCGTGGTTCTGCACCAGCTCGCTGTACTTCTCCTTCAGTTTGCTGTAGCGCTGCTCGTTGGCCTGCGCCCGTCCTGCCATGCAGGGACACCGATGTGAGCACTGGGACCCCCCGCCAGAGCTTGCCCCCACCCCAGGCTGGTCCCAGCTCCCTCTGCTCACTCTCGATCTCCGTCAGGCTCCGCTGAGCCTTCTCGGTGTCCTCCCGCTGCTTCTTGAGCTCCTCCAGCTCCGTGCGCAGGAACTCGCTCTCGTCCTGCGCCTGCTGCTTCAGGTGCTGCTGCTCGGCCAGCTCAGCCTCCAGCTCGCTGGCATGGCCCCGCAGCTGCACCGCACCCCGCGCGCTCTGCGGGCACGGCCGGGGGCTGATGGCACCGTTTGGGGCCCACGGGGACCGTCTGATGCCCACCAGTACTGCCCAATGCCCACCAGTACTGCCCAATGCCCACCAGTACCATCCAACACCCACCAGTACTGCCCAATGCCCACCAGTACCATCCAACACCCACCAGTACTGCCCAATGCCCACCAGTACCATCCAACACCCACCAGTACTGCCCAGTGCCCACCAGTACCATCCAACACCCACCAGTACCATCCAACACCCACCAGTACTGCCCAATGCCCACCAGTGCCATCCAACACCCACCAGTACTGCCCAGTGCCCACCAGCACTATCCAACACCCACCAGTACTGCCCAACGCCCACCAGAACCATCCTGCAGCCCCTGCCATGGGTACTGCCCCACAGACCCCCAAATGCCTCCAGCTGAAGCACTGAGGATGCTGAGCCCGCCCCCTCTGCAGGAATGCAGCCCCCTGGCACACCTGGAGACCCCCAGGACGGGCAGGGATACAGAAGCCATTGGGGACAGGGCAGGGCAGAGATGGGGTCACCATCTTGTCCACCCAGGGGTAGAGCCACCACTCCACATTCCCAGTGTGAGCCCCCGGGTCTCATCCTGCCCGCCTGGTTGTCACCCACCTCGGCCTTGAAGTTCTCCAGCTCCTCCTTCAGGGCTGTGATCTCCCCGTAAAGCTGCTCGATTAACCGGTCCCTGGGAAGGAGGGACACAGGGTGCGTCCTCAGCGCCATGGGGACATGTCCCGGGAGGGGAGGTGTCCCCCGTGCCACCACGGCTGTGGCGCCGTTCCAGGCAGGGAGGTCCCGGTACGATCCCGGCCGTTCCTGGGCCTGCTCACTTGTCATCCTTGTTCATCCCGTTCTGGCTGTTGAAGTTGAAGGGGTCGCAGCTGAAGGCGCTGCCGAAGATGTCGTCAAACTTGTTGTCAAACAGGCTCTGCGGGAAGAGCAGGACGGACCTGGAGAGACCCCACCACCACCCGGGGACCCTCATCCCCTCCATGTCCCCGGTGTCACCGCCAAGCCAGCCCGTGAGCTGCCTGGACACTGGGGCTGGATACCCCCACTGCTCCCAGGGCACTAAATGTGTTGAACCTGATGAACACGGGGCATCTCTAGTCCATCCCCACTTAACTCCCAGGGGGAGAAAATCCCTGAAGCCATGTCACCACATGCTCCTTCCCCTCCTCACTCAGTGCCTGGGAACAACCTTTGGTGGAGAGGAGGGTGAAGACCTAAAGTGGCAGATGCTCAAAGCCAACCAAACCTCTCCTCTCCCATCACTGGAGGGCACCACACCACTGAGCAGCACCGGGAGACAAATTCAGGCTGGCTCAGCCCTGGCAGCACCCAGATGGGACACCCAGCTCCCAGCTGGGACATCCAGCTCCCAGATGAGACATCTAGCTCCCAGATGGGACACCCAGCTCCCAGCTGGGACATCCAGCTCCCAGATGAGACATCCAGCTCCCAGATGAGACATCCAGCTCCCAGATGAGACATCCAGCTCCCAGATGAGACATCCAGCACCCACTCATTCCCCTTCAGCGACACTCAGTTCCCAAGGTCATCCCTGCTGCCTCAGCCCCCACCACGATGTGGATTTGGAGAAGTAACTCCAGGCTCTGAGCTGGAGGGCCCCCGCCACCCTCACCTGCGAGGCCGTGTCCATCTCCACCAGGTCTGTGATGGGCTCACTGTCAGGGGAGGACGCCTCAGCAGGGATCACCACCACGGGGCTGATGTGCTCCGACAGCGCCGAGGCTCGCAGGAAGTTGGGGGGGTTCTGGGGAGGGACGGGAGCAGGGTGAGGGGAAGGGCTGGTACTGCTGCAGGGCTGAGGGCATGGCTGGGTGAAATCCTGCCCCAGAGCTGAGCTGGCCGGGCCTTCATCCATGGGAATGGAGCCAGGACCCACAAGGATGGAGCCAGGACCCACAGGGATAAAGCCAGGACCCACAGGGATAAAGCCAGGAGCCACAGGGATAAAGCCAGGAGCCACAGGGATGGAACCAGGGTTCACAGGGATGGAATGAGGACCCACAGGGATAGAGTCAGGACTTGCAGGATGAAACCAGAACCCACAGGAATGGAGCCAGCATGCACAGGGAGGGAACCAGAACCCATAGGGATGGAGCCACGACCCACAGGATGGAACCAGAACCCACAGGGATGGAGCCAGGACCCATGTGGTTGGAGCCAGGGCATGCAGGGATGGAGCCAGGACCCACAGGATGGAGCCATGACCCCTGGGGATGGTTCTTAGCAAGGGCTGTGGGTTGGTGAGAGAAGGCTTCCCAACCCCTGGTCAGAGGGCAGCTCCATCCCACAGGATGTCACCCAGAGAGGGATGCAAGGATGATTCTCAAGGCCCGTGAGTCCCACGTTGCCACGAGCCCCAGGCAGCCAGGTAAGGTGACAGGCAGCTTTTTTGGGGCCTCCCGCAGTGCCACCCGCCCCAGAGCAGCCCCTGGCCACGGGGACAGGGAGTGTGGGGACTGGGGACCGTGGGGGTCTCACCTCTGGCAGCTGCGGGATCTGAATCAGCCGCTTGAAATACTGCAGGTTGCTGGAGCGGTAGAAGAGGTCCTTGAGCCTAAAAGGGACAGGGAATGGTGAGGGATGGCTCTTGTCCAGCCTGGGCAATGCGGGTAGCTCCAACCCCTTGCCTGGCTCCAGGAGGTGTCACCTGGCTGGAAGGGACAGCGGCGTGTGCTGCCACCAAACGCAGGGCAGGTCTTGGGAAGACCCCGCTGCCAGCCTTCTAGTCTTGGAAAAAACTGACTGCTGGGGGGTTTATCCCATAAACCCAGGGCCTGGTGGGCAGGGAGAAGGACCTGGAACTTGAGCAACCTGGTCTACTGGAAGGTGTCCCCGCCCACAGTGGCTGGACTGGATGATCTTCAAAGGTCACTTCCAACTCCAACCACTCCCTTCCCACCCAAAGCCCCCACGAGCAGGTGTGGGGCTTCCTGCCTGGAGCCAACATGTGCAGTTCCCATAGTTCATCACCTGCAGTTCCTACAGGAGCATCTCCCCCAGCAGCAAGGTGCTTTCCTCCAGGATTTTCAGTTTCGGGAGGAGCAGCAGTGCCCAGCCACACCAGTTCTGGCTCCCATCCCTCCCAACCACCTCGGCACCCCAGCTGGGATCTCGGTGCTGTTGATACCTGTCCCAAGGTCAGTCCCTGGGGGGGGTCAGAGCCCATGGCCAGCCCTGATATCTGCTGTTTGCAGTTTGTGACCTTGGTTTTGAATCAAGCTGTCCCTCGGCACCATGACGTCCTCCCCCTGTTCTCAGCGGCCAGTTTTTGTTTTGGCTGCCCCGAATAATCCCATACCAGAGGCCAGAGCACATCCCTGCTCGCTGGTTTTCAATCCCAATGCCCTGGGAGCATCCCCAGAGCACCAGCCCTCCAGGTCTGGGCACTTACTTTCGGAACTGCTCCAGGAAGCGATCCCGGTGGCCCTGCAGCGTGTCCGCCGGCAGACCTGGAAGAAGCAGCAAGTAGAAACATCACTGGGTGTGTTCACGGATCAGGGGACAACCTATCATCACAGCCACATGGGGATGGGTCCTCCCAGAGATGGCCACCCTCCTCTGGGGGCCCAAACGCTCCAGGCTCGGTGTCCCGCTGCAGGAGGGGATCACGCCCCAGGGAAGGGCAAAGGCTGGAGGTCCGGCAGCTGCCACCACAATTCCAGGTCCTGAGGGATGTGGGTTGTGCGTCTCTTTGTCCTGGTGACTCATTTCACCCCGCCAAAAAGGCTGGGAAGGGGATGGGGACAAACGGCCCAGCCTGAGCAGGGTGCTGACCCCCAGTGTCTCCCTCTGTGTCCCGCCCCGCCCGAGGTGGTGGCGTTGGGGACACTC
Source organism: Oxyruncus cristatus (assembly GCA_013399855.1). Lineage (NCBI taxonomy): Eukaryota > Metazoa > Chordata > Aves > Passeriformes > Cotingidae > Oxyruncus > Oxyruncus cristatus. Next base: position 317,826 of record VXAY01007072.1, read on the forward strand.
ACAGGAGTGGAGCTTGAAGAGCAGCTTGACGGTGTAGTCGTAGAGGTGGCTGCAGTCCAGGATGACCTGGATGAGCGGGGCCAGGCGGCACTGCCCCGCCGCCGTCACCGACACCGAGCGCGACATGTCCAGGGAGCTGAACACTGCGGGGAGGGAGTGTGGGATGGGATCTGGGAGCACCAGCAGCACTGGCGGCTGCCACGCTGTGCCTGCCAGATCCACGAATGTCACCCAGAGCAAGAGACCTTCAGCTGGAGTGAGATACCCGCTGGCCCTTGGGCACCCAGCCTGCGGCCCCACAGCCGTTTGTAAGCTCAGCAGGAGGGGAAATTCCCACCCAGGACTCCCATGCAGGCCAGGAATACTTCAGCCTGGCAGTGTGGGCCTGCAGCCGGGCCTGACCCCAGCACTGTCCCCGGGCAGAGCTGACACACAGCCCCTGTGCTCTGTCTGTCACTGTTGTCCCACTGGCACCTGAGTGTGCTCGGTGTGCTGGCAGGGAGATGCTCCAAAACCAGCCAGGAGCAGCTGGAGACCATCTCATTCCACCCCTTGCCATGGGCAGGGATACCTTCCACTAAACTAAGTTACTCCAAGCCCCGTTCAACCTGGCCTGGAACATTTCCAGGGATGGGGCAGCCACAGCTTTTCTGGGCAACCTGTGCCAGGGTCTCACCACCCTCACAGCCAACAATTCCTTTCCAAAATCCCATCTAACCCTGTCCTCTGGCAGTGACAAGCCATTCCCCCTCGGCTTGTCCCTCAATCCCTTGTCCGAAGTCCCTCTCCAGCTCTCCTGGATCCCCTTTAGGCCCTGGAAGGGGCTCTCAGGTCTCCCCAGAGCCTTCTCCAGCTGAACCCCCCCAGCTCTCCCAGCCTGGCTCCAGAGCAGAGGGGCTCCAGCCTTCAGAGCATCTCTGGGGCCTCCTCTGGGCTCACTCCAGCAGCTCCACATCCTTCTGATGTTGAGAACCCCAGGGCTGGAGGCAGCTCCGCAGGTGGGAATTCCCCAGAGCGGAGCAGAGGGACAGAATCCCCCCCTCCCCTGCTGCCCACGCTGTGGGACCAGCCCAGCAGAAAGGAGGCTTTTTGGGCTGCCAGTGCACGTGGCTGGGGCATGTTGAGCATCTCCTCAGGCCCTCCAAATCCTTCTCCCAGGGCTGCTCTCCATCCCTTCATCCCCCAGCCTGGATTGACAGCAGGGGTTGCCCTGCCCCAGTGCAGCACCTTCTGCTTAGCCCTGTTGAACCATAACCCAGGGGAAGTGCCCGGAAGAGCTGAGCTGTGGTGCCCCCAGCCAGCACCCCCACAGAGGGGATGGACCCCCACGGACCCCTCATCCCACCCTCTGTCAGGGTAGCACGGGGGCTCACCTGTCTGGAAGAGGTTCAGCTCACACTCCAGGTAGTCAAACATCTCCACCGTCAGCTGAAAACTGGGAAAGGGGGATGAGGATCGTGGGGGACTGTCCCCAGGGCCACCCACGGGCCTCACCCCGCGCCAGGTGAGGGGTGCTCCGGTGGGGATGCACCAGCCTGTCCCAGGGCTCTGCTGGGGCAGGTGGAAGGTCCCATCCCTGCTGGGTGGTGCCCCCCTGGCTGCACCCACCCCTCCCTCACCTCCCCCTGCCCTGCACTCACAAGTTGTTGACGTCGTTCTCCCCGGCCTCGTCCAGCTGCCGGTCGGACATCTGCAGATTGCCAGGGAAGCGGGGATTCTGTGGGGAAACAGGAGCTGGGAAAGGGTTCCAGGGGATCTCTGGGAGCACCAGGGCTGTGATCCTGCGGGCTCGGAGCAAAGTCAGCTCTTGCATGTGCCAGGGGGGTGATATGGGGGCGGAAGGTGGGCGTAACACAACGTCTCCCAACCCTGGGTGACCACAGCATCCCTGATCCACGGTGCCTGTGTTCTCCCCAGCAAGAAAAGCTGATTCTCCCTGGGCTGAGAAACCTGCTGAGCAGGGAGGAGCTGCGAGATGGGAGGGGATGGAGCCAGCATTTGCCCCGGCATTTTGGGTAAGGTCACATCACACCTCCAAACTGAATCAGGGTGATGGGCACAGAGAACATAGAACATCTCTTTGCAGCAGAGCTCTTCCACCTCTGCCCACCTAGGATAGCTGGGAGGTGACATGCACCCTAAAGCTGAGGGTCTTTTAATGCTTCCTGTAGCCCACCAACTCCCAGATGTCCCCAAGGAGCCCTGGGCCACCATGAATCCTGCCACTCCCAAAACGCTGCTCCTTGGGCTACTTTTAATTCCATTTTGATGGCCACTGGCAGCTTGGGGAATGCTTCATGGAGGCAGTAGGATGGCCATGACAGAGGGGAGGACCCAAGGGAGTGACAGCACTGGAAGGGCTCTGCCAGCCCCTCTCCTGTCCCTGTCACCCCTTGCTGCAGCCTTGGGGACGGGGTCTCACCTTGGTGTGAAATTCCATCTTGGTTCTCAGCAGTTTGAGGTAGATGCTGCAGAGCTGCCCGTAGCCCTCGCTCAGGTGGCCCTGGAGACCCCAAAAAGCTGTTGAGATCCAGGGCAGGCTGTAGAAAAGCCTTCTTCCCCTGCAGAACGAGTGACCCCTCCCTTGCCTCCCCAAAAACCACAGCCAAAAACGCTCCTCGCTGGCACCCAGCCCCTGGATGCAGGTTGGCTTTACTGAAAGGCTTTGGGTCAGGACCTTCCCATCACCTTCTCTGCACGTTTTGATGTGGCTTTTGCCCATCAAAGCCGGGTTTTACTGGGTTTTGCCCTAAAATGGGAAGGAGGCCTTTGATTTTGGTGGGAGGGGACACGAATGTGATGGGCAAACCCAGCCCAGGGAGCTGATGGCAGCCCTGGGTCAGCCACGGTTGTGCTCAGCCCTTGGATCCTCCTGGGAGAGAGAATCCCCCCAAGCCTACACCTCAGCCTGGCCAAGGGACCCCTGGGGTGTCCCCACCATGGTGGCCACTCACCCACATCCTGCTCATGTCACTCAGCTCATTCTTGTACCTCACGGAGTCTTTCAGGACCTGGAGGAACGACAGTGACAATCAGCAGGCAGAGCACCGGGAAACAATGTCCCATACTTGGAGCTGGCAGTTGGGGTGATGAATGGGAGCTCTTGGTGCATTCTCAACCCTGTGTCCTGCTGGTGGTGTCACCACTGCCAGCCCTGGGGTGCCCCAGTTTCCCCATCCACACACGGAGCAGGAGGATCCTCACTGGTGGCTCCTGCACTGAGTGGTTTCCTCTGGCACCAGCACCGGGGTTTGGAGCCCAGGGGTTTGTGGGCAGGGCAGCACTGGGAAGGCTCTGGCACCAGTCCCCACGCAGGACTGACCCCCAGGAGGGCACCAACCCTCTGTGAGGGTCTGGCACTGGTCCCCACCTGGGACTGGTCTCCAGGAAGGTACTGACCCTCCAGGAGGGCTCTGGCACTGGTGCCCTCTCAGGACTGGTCCCCAGGAGGACACTGACCTACCAGGAAGGCACTGATCTTCCAGGAAGGCTCCGACTCCAGTATCCAACCAGGACTGACCCCCAGGAGGACACTGACCCCCCAGGAGGGCTCCTGCACCAGTCCCCACCAAGGACTGACCCCCAGGAGGACACCCGCCCACCAGCATCTCCCACTGCCCCATGCAGCCCCATGGGAGAAAGGATTTGGCCCCGGGGCAGCGGCTGAGCTGAGCTTTGGGCCCTCACATTGGAATGTCCATCCCGGAGGAGCTTGTGGAAGACGTGGCAGAACTTCCAGCAGAGCACGGCATTGCCGGACAGCGGCAGCCGGTTCACCACCGACCAGAAGGTCTGGGCTCCCTTCTCGTGGTGTGTGCCCAGGATACATGGTGCTGGATGGTCAAGGAAACACTTTCTGGTTTCCCATTTTTTCCCGTTTGGTGATGGAGAGTGGCCGCCCAGGGCCAGCTGTACCTGCAGAGCCCGGGGGGGCCAGGCCACCACGGGGAGCTGATGCTGCCCAGCCCAGGCACACACTGTCCCCAAGGGTGGCACACGCCGTCCCCAGGGCTGGCACACGCTGTCCCCCGTCCCCCAGCCCCACACCACCACTCTGGGAAAACCACGGCATGTGGCTCTGCCCCCACCAAGCCTTCCCAGCTGCCCGCCCACAATACTGGGAATCCGCTTTTAGTGGCAGCATCCTCATTCCAGGACTCCAATCTGCTGCGGGCACCTTCCCTTCCCACCCTCCCACGGGATGGCAGCGCCAGGAGCACCAGCCTGGGCATCCCTGACACTCGGAGGCTGTGGCAGCAGGAGCAGGGAACCTGTGCCACGCGGGAAACACCCCCAATAGCCCCTCAAGGTTCCATCAGCCACACCAGCACCTCTCCCCACACCCCCTCTTGCTGCTGCCCCTTTTCCGAGCAGCCCCAGCCCCGCTCCCACGCTCCTTGTCCCACAGCCAGCTTCGGGAAGGATATTCCTGGCGTGTTTCTCCTTGACAGCCACTTCCTGCGCATTAATGGCCTTATTGATGCTGACGGTCTGCAAGGGAGAAGCGGTGGAGGGGGGTGAGATGGGAAGGGTTTGGGCTCCCCCTTGGTCCCCCCTCACCCACCGAGACCCCCTGGCTCTGCCAGCGCCTGGATCCCATCCAGGTCCCTGGCCCTGCTGGAGCCAGCTGGATGCTGACCTTTCCCGAATGCCTTTCTGGGATGTGGTTGGCATCCGCCAGGTTCAGCTGCTGCCAGGACTCATTTACTTGGGATAATAACGATGCAATTAAAGCAGTGCCCACAAAGAACCCTCTGCTGCCCTCGGAGCGCTGGGACAGGCGGAGGGAAGGAGAATCCCTCCCCTGCCCTTGGATCACAGGCAGCAGCTGGCGGCTCCTACTCTGCTTTTGGGGGACCTGAGTGGGGAGGACAATTCAGGGGCCACTGAGCATCGGGCAGTGGGATGGCAGGACCACCTCCAGGGCTGCCTGGCAAGGTCCCGGCTGCTCCACGGATTAGAGGGACAGGAGCTGGACTCACAGGCAGGACTTCCTGCGCAGTTGTTGGGGACCTCAGGGAGCTCAGGCTGAGGAGCCTGGGCAGAACCAGCCACCATTTATCCTGTGAGAAGCAGTGACAGCCACTGGAAGCATTTTCCAGGCAGGATTTTTAACCCTACCCCATTTCTGATCCCACACGGGGGCACAGTGATGCTGGCTCGGGGTCACCCTCTCCCCAAGCTCCAGCATCGCCAAGTGCTTCCCTGGCACCTGCTCCGTGAGGATCCCGTTGCCCGGGGAAGGAACCATCTGGCTCGGCACTGCCAGAAGTAGCTCATTACTGACATAAACCAATTAAAGCAGAGGGATTAATCCCAACACCTTCCTCACTGCAATCCTGTGACTCTGCTTCCTGGCCCTCTCCAAGGTGGCCCCAAACGGCTTCATCCCCATGGACCCCGGTGACTCTTGTGCTGAGCAGGGCTGGGGGGGCCACAGGACCCCAAATATGGTGGGATACAGTCCAAATCCCCTGGGAAAGTCCCTCTGCCACCAAAGCATGTCCCAGCTGGAGCAGGAACAATGATGGGCTGAGACAGAACCTGTTTTTTTAAGCTTGGTTTTTTAAGGAGAGCTGAAAGGAACACCGGTAACGGAGAGAGCTGACCCCACCAGACACCCCTTCCTGAGGGGCTGGATGGAGGCAACAGGTTCCCAGCACATGAGGGAGGACAAGGGTGGGAGTCACCTCTGCAGCTCTGCCCATCCCGGAGACCACAGCCCCTCGTCAGGAAAACCGGATCATTAAATTCAGCACTAAAATAATCCCAACACAAACCATCAGGAAGGTGCCTCTGCCAGCAGCCACAGCCTGGAGAGGGATGTCCATGTCCCAGAGGCTTGGAGCAAGATGCCCACATCCCAACAGTGCCAACAGCCTGGGGGATGCCCGTGTCCCAACAGCCTGGAGCAGGATGCCACGTCCCAACAGCCATCCCCAAGCCTCCCACTCCATTTGGAGCACACACGATGTCCATGGGGATGGAAGAAAGGTAAAGGGTTTATTTTTTACCCTTTTCCAGGGTAAAGTGGGATCCCACATTCCTGTCTTGGTTGCTGTGGACACCCCATGTCCCCAGCTGCATTCCCAGGAGGGCAGGGCAGGCATCCCATCCTGGAAGCCACTTGGAGCTGCCCGAAGTGCCTCTCCAGCAGCTCTGGCAGTGCCCACATGAGCCCACAGTGTAACACGGAGCAGCAGCGAGGGACCAAGGCTGGAAGTGTCACCTCCAAGGCATCAGCGGGGTCATGGAGGGTGATTTGGCTGGAAAACTGGGTCAGGAAGGAGGGAAATTTGGGGCTGCCTGGAGTGAGCAGTGAGCCCTGACCTCTTTCCCACAGCGGGTCTTCCACCCCAACTCCCCGGCGCTGCTTCCCAACACCATCCCACTCCTGCAGCTGATGGAATTTGAATTTAATTATGAGCTTCTAACCTAAGAGGGCACCTTCTGACCCACCAGGCCACGTCCTGGGCAGCTCTGCCCCAGCTCTTGTTTTGTGCTGATGGGGGGATGTCAGCCCCCGTTCCTGTGCCCACGGGTGCCCAAAGGGAACAGGGCGGGGGACACGGGGGACATGGGGCTGTCCCACACCCCACCCCGCTGCCAGGACAGGAAACCCTGGGGTTTCCTCTTGTGCAACAGGCCAAGAGGGAAGTGGGAGGAGAGGCCAGAGGGGCCATTGCACAGGGGGAGGTTCGAGGGGTGATGCTGCAATCCCGACACCCCGGCAGGACTGGGATGCGGGACAGAGCTCAGTGGGATGGGACCTGGGACAGGGCTGGGCACGGGGCTCTGCCAGGCTGGAGAGTGTCTCCATGGGTGCTGCAAGGGCTGGGAATGCTGCAAGGGCTGGGAACACTGCAAGGGCTGGGAACACTGCAAGCACCGTTAGCTTTCCACCACTGAGCAGGGCAAGGAAATCCCACCGGCATGAGCATGGAAAGGCTCAGGCCATTTGGGAGAGGAGCAGTTTGGCACTATCTGTCCCAGAGTAGTAGGACCTTCCTTTTCCTCCCTCTGTAACACCCAGATGGTTCCCAGGAACCTGTGGAAGGTCTCTTGCCCACGGCTTGATAGGCCACCATAGCCTTGTCCCATGGGAATCCAGCACCGAATCCCACTGGCAACGAGCGCTGCCAGCCCTTGGGGTCAGCTGGACTAATCCCATGGGAATCCCCCAAGCCCAGACTCTGCCCAGCCCCTCTGACAAGGAGAGGCCACAGCAGGGCACCGTCCCCACGCGGGGTGACCCCTGTCCGTGGCTCACGTCACACGTCCGGGTGTGCAGCCGCCGGCTCCAGACAGGGACAGAGGAGCCCAAAACTGCACGGAAGGAGCGGGACAAGGCGACAGGAGCTCTCTGAGCCCCAAGACACTCTTCCCTCTGTCACACACACCACCACCCCCCTTGCCAGGTCTCCCCAGATTATGCTCTCAGGCTGTGATTCCAACATGTCCCGTTCAGAGGCGAAGAGCCAAGCTTGGCTCAGGAGCAGCACGACGCCTTCCCGCTTCTTTCATTTCCAAAAGGAAATGAGTGTTGATTAAAGAATCCAGAGCTACTGCAAATTATCTGGAGAAACTGAGTAAGTCGCAGTGCAAATCCTCTTAGCAATGTTCCCTCATTTCTCCTTAATTCCTTTCTATAAATGGAGAGCCGGGACGGAGCATACCTCTGGAAAAACCACTCGCAAGCCCTGCAGACGCAGGGGCTCCGGGGAAGGGAGTGAGCAGGGAGACCTGACTACAGCAAGCCTGGAAGGAAAATCCACGAGCCTAATTAAAAGGCAGATCCCAGCAGAGCAAAGCCTGGAGGTGTGCAGGACACAGGGTGCCGGGAGCTCTTCCGAGGGCACGTCTCTTTAAACATTACTCACCACCAGAACAGCTCAACAACAAATCCCAGCCCTGTCGGGGCTCAGGGAAGGGGTTTTTTTCTGGCAAAATCCTGGAGCAAAGCCAGCTGGATAACACCAGGAGTGCTCAAAGCCCTGCTGGGGACTGATGAGAGCTCCTGGGGACACTTGGGGTGGCTGTGGTTCCCCCCACGCCGGGTGCCCACGGCCTGACAGCAGCAGCAGGAGCAGGGAACGAGCCTGGCTTTGTGCCCACCAGCAGCTGGAGGGAAAGGGAGGGCAGGAAGGCAGGAAGGCAGTGCCGGCAGGGCTGGCTGGATGTAAAACCCAGGGCTATATTTCTACGTATCGGGTCAGACGACGCTCAGCACAACACAGTCTGCCCGCTCAGTCCTGAAGGCTTCCTAGGAGCAGGGAGTGAGGGGACAGGAAAAATACCTTCCCACCATTTCATCCAGGCTGTTTGGCTTCATCCACTGCTGGACCCATGAGTTTGGAAAGCAAGTGCTCCTCTCCTGGCCGGGTACACGCCAGAGCTGCTCCAGGGATGAAGCTCCTTGTCCAGGCTGTGTGAGCACCTGGAGGTGCTGCTGCTCTTCTCTGCTCCTGCTCCCTCCAGATGAGAAATAATTCCCACAATGACACAAGCCTCAGATTTCCCATTGCTTTGAGCCACAAAACCAACCATTTTCCCCACAGCAGCGATGTTTTCCAGCAGTAGAGACCCCAAAACCTCGCTGCATCCGCCGGGGTCACTCCCAGTGGCGGTGGCTCAAGATGTCCCTCTCCAGGAGGATATGCCGATGCCACTGGCCCCGGATGCCAGCAGGAAGAGGACCAAGGCATCCAGAGACAGCCCTGAACCCCGAGGGACACCAGCATGGGGACCTTGGGTGGGTGTTTGGGGACAGCCTGCACACGGAACACCCCAAAGCGGCGTCACGGGGAAGGCAGCCACAGGCTCTGGGAGCCACACTGGAATCCGATGGCATCACCACGATGCTCTCCTTGGCAGAGACCTGCCCTGGCATTGCCTCCTGCGGGTCTGCTCTCCCGAGGCCGGCAGGATGATGACTCCAGACTGATGTCATCCTTGGTGCACCCACTGCTGGCCCCTCCGGCGCTCGGCGATGCCAACGGAGCAGTGTCATGGAGGAGCTCTCCCAGCACAGGGGGGGCTCCCAGGGAAAAAAACACCCGGGCCAGATGCTGGAGGGGTAGTGTGAGGGCCAGAGGTCTCCAACCACAAGGAGACACACGAGGCTGGAAGCTGCTGTCTGACTCCCACAGCGCCTTCGCCTTGGGAGTTCTCGTGCCATTATCTCGGTAGGCAAACCAAAGTAAGTTGTAGGATGCCCATTTGGAGTGTGCCTGGACAGCCCACCCCACCAGCTCCCAGCTCCTCCCGAGGGTGGCAGAGGTTGGGGTCCACAGGGTGATGCTCCCACGAGCTGTGTGCCCAAGGACTTGCCCCACTGCTGGCTCTTCCAGAGCCTCCAGAGAAAATCCTGAGTTCCAAACCACCAGGAGAGCTGGGGCAGGATGAGACAGCACGATCCCATTGCTCTTCCACCTTCGAGGCAAAGAAGGAAGACAACCACCCAAGTGATCCATGGTGGGTCCTGAAGGCTCCAGTGAGACACCCCATGCCAGGAGGGAAAGCCGGGCTGATCCCGGGAAGGGTTTGGCTCCACCACCCTCAGAGACAAGAACTCACCACTGTGAACACATCACTTCCCACCATGGGGGACCAGCACCTGCAGTGCTGGGCCACTGGACTTCTCCAGGGCCATGAACAACTTCGCACATTAATGAACAATTATGTAGATTAATTACTCGGACGTGCGATTTTTAAATCCAGTTTAAGGGACGTGGACTTTTCCAATACACGGATAAACTCTGGGGTTAAAAAAAGGATGGTGAGGAAAGTGATTCTGGGGAGAACAGCCAGCAAAAAGCGAGGCTACAGAAGCCAGACCTCACAGTGACCACTGGGGAAGGTCATACTTTAAAATTCGGATCCCCAGCTCCCGCTGCCGGGCGCTTGCGGCCCCCCAGCACAACCAGAGCTCAGCACGGGGAGGCTGGATCCCAGGAGAGGCAGAAATCCAGGAGGATCCCCAGCATTCCCACCCCTCCACGGCTGCCCCCCCAAAAAAACACGCACATCCCCTCATTTCTCTCCCTCTGCTCCCTCTGACCCCACATGTCCAGCCAGCTCGGCCGCTGCCGGAGCCTTTCCCACGAGCTGCCCCAATATCCAGACTTTTAATTTTAAATGGGGATTTTATGCAAGGATAATCTCTTCCAGCAGCGGTGATTTCTGTCTGGGGAGGCAGGGCGGCTGTGTCTGCCAGGGTCAGTGGTCCACGCAGGTCTTCCACCACCTCCAAATAGTCCTGAAACATTCCCAGTGGTCCTGACTGGAGTCTTCTGCCTCCCAACAGATGCAAATATTTGGGCATTTTTGGGGACAGGAGGAAATAAAGGAGCGGATGCAAGGAGCCCGTATCCAGATGTGCACTTCTGTGATCAGCTGCCATTCAGGACCCACCTTCCTTCCAGGAACACCGGGGTGCCTATCGCCCTAGCGGGATGCTCCCAAATTGACCTGGGATGTGGAGCAGGGTGGTGCCACGGTAGTGCTGGTGGAAATTCCTCCTTGCAGCGCTTCTGGGTGAGCAGCAGCTCCCGGGAGCGGGATGCCCCCTCCCTCACCTGTTATCCCTCCAGGATATCTGGATCCTGCATCCCTCCCCTGTTATCCCCCAGGATACCTGGATCCTGCAACGGTGCCAAGAACGGCGTGGGCTCCACGCTGCACCTGAGGGACCTGCCAGAGCACCGGGAAAAGCGAAATCCCTCTTCCCGGGTGAGCGGCGCAGGGATGACCGCGCTCCCTGCGGGAACGGACCCAAAAACCCCACTTTTCCCCCCGGAACTCGTTGCCATCCCTTGCACCTGGGCGAGCCGCTGTGCCCAGGGGCCGGAGGGGCTGCGACAGCAGCACGGGGCGTGGGGACACGCGGGTGCTCGCGGGGACACGGATGCACGGAGACACGGACGCGCGGGGACACGGGTGCTCGCGGGGACACCGGGCCCTCTCGGCACCGCCTGAGCCCAGCCGAGCCGAGGGCCGGGGCGGGGAG
>VXAY01007072.1:329681-351460 GCA_013399855.1 Oxyruncus cristatus
CCCACCTGCACCATCCTGCTCCACCACCTGCCCCACTGCCAGACCCCTTGCTCTACCCGGCCTGGCCCCCTGCCCCACTGCCAGGTCTGTGGTCCCATCCCTGCTCCATCATCCCTTGTCCCACCGGCACCCTCCTGCTCCAGCAACCCACCCCACTGCCTGATCCCCTGCCCGACCTCCTGCCCCACTGCCAGATCCCTGTCTTACTGCCTCTCTGACCCTCTACCCCTCTGTAGATCCCTGCCCTACCCCTGTGTCTGCCCCCTGTTCCTGCCACATCCCCCGTGCCACCCGCACCCCCTGCCCCACAGCCTGGACTGCCCGTCCCACTGCCCGGGATCCCTGTCTTACCCCTGTGTGACCTCCTACCCCCGTGTCTGCCCCCCAGCTCCATCCTCTGCCCCCTCTCTGTGCCTGGGGGTGAAGCTACACTGGCAGGTCTGGCCGGGACCTGCTCAGGGTTCCATCGCCCCGCAGTGGGGCCCACTTGGCTGCTGGAGTCTCGGTTCCAGCAACAAAAGCAATTAAACCAGCGTGTTAACGAGCCCTGTGCCCAGAGCCAACCACTCACGGGCTCGCCGACCACCACGGCCACCTCACCACAGGGCAGGCAAGCACCCGGGCAGGAGGATTTTAGTTTTTCCCCAGCTCCTCCCTGTGCTCAAGGAACATTTTCCAACGGGAGGCACAAAAGAAACGCGAACAATTCTCCTATCACTCAGTGAGTCCCCCCAAAACAACCCCAAAGCACTGCCCGGCCCCTCGGCTGTGGCGGCGGAGACGCTTCAGAGCCCGGAGAACAAAGTGCTGCTGCGGGGCCGGGCCCCGGCCAACACGTTAATCCCTCGGGATTACTGCAGTCTAGTCACGGCTCAGCCACTTACTCCGGGATGGTGACTTGGCCTCTCTTAATGAGATAACAGGATCCCAGATCCCTGAGGGAACGGAGAGCTGCCGCCCCTGCGCTCTGCCACCACCCAGCTCTGCACCCACCCGGCTCCTCCCAGCCTCGGGGGGCAGCTTTTAGGGCCAGACCAGGTCGTGTTTTCCTCAGGTGGCTGTTAAAGCCCCCGCTGAGATTCCTGGGATGGAGGGGCAGATGGAGCACGGCACTGCTCGCCTCAGAGCTCGTGCCTCATGGTTTTTTTGCTGGACCAAATGTGTTTTGCTGGACCAGATGGTTTCAAGCAGCAGCCAAATTCCTCTGGGAGCAGAGTCTGGCGGCTGGGAGTGAGCCTGGGGCAGTGCTCTGGGGGCAGGTGCATTTCCTGATGGCAGGTACCCACCCTTTGTGGGGGAGACCTGCCCCTTTTGGGGGACCTGCCCCTGTCACAGCGACCTGCCCCATCAAGGGGATGGGGTCTGTGCCCTCCCCCCACTGAAGCCCCTCGGCGATTCCCAGCCGTGTTCTCCACATGGAAAGTGAGAGCTTGGATCCTCGCTGTGCAGCCCAGCCCCCAGCCCACTGTTCCCCCTGGCTTTAAAGGGATCCTGGAATTAATTAATTCCCCCTTAGCTGGGTTTAGCAGCGCTCTGAACCCGACGCCGTGACTGCTGCTGCCCTGGGATGTCCTGCAGCTGCAGTCCAGGATTCCCACGGCGCCGTCTCCAGAGGCACCAAAGAAGCCAAGCCACTGCTTCCAGAGGCCACAGCCCTGCAATTAGCACTTGGCAATCAGGTATTAATAGCTCATTTGCATGAAGAAGCCTTAAGGCAGGCATGCAAATAACACAGCCAAAACCAAAGAGCATCCTCTGGACCAAACCCAGTCCCTCCCACGCACGCAGGATGGATGGGACTTTCCCTGCGATGCCACCGGCATGAAAAATAGCCTGTAAAATAATATCCAGGATCCATCCTTTATCTCTAGTTGCTGTGATGCCATTGGAACACGCCATGCCAGGCTGCCCACCTCCCACCCACAGGCTCTGTGCTCCCAGCATCCCTCCTTAATCCCCCAAATTAAGTCAGCTCGTCATCATTAACCTTATTTTTCCAAATCAAGCTTTCAGAGCAGCTCTCCCTTGAACAACACACTCAGCTCAGGAGGAAGGTGGTTGTTGCTGCCATGGAGGGGCTCCTGCAGACCCTGCAGGGCTGGGACATCCCAGTGTCTGAGCCCAGTTCCTCACGGATGAGCTGCTCCAGCCAGCAAAGCCCAGAGTTTGGAGACCACCAGGAAGCACTTGGAATAAAAGCAGGGAGCTCCGAATCCAGCTGGCTTCACGGCATGGGGGCTTCAGCCAGGGGGCAAAATTAGAGCCAAGGCAGCTCTAGGAGAAAACAATTTTGGGAAGGTCACCGGAGCAAGGGCAAACCACAATTCCCCACTGGCCAGCAAAGCTGGAAGCACCGAGCAGGGATAACAGCACCCAGGGCTCAGGAGGGGCTGGTGTGGCCCGTGAGGACACATCCCATCCCTACAGGGATGCACTGTGGAAGGAATTTCCTTCTTGCTCTGCTGTGGTTCACTGACTGCTGCGAGGACACGCGGGTGAAGAGCCACTCCAGGCTCCACGGTGCTCCCGGGTTATTCCCAGGGGATGCCGTGAAGAGCTGGGAATATGCAGAGCATCCCACTCAGGTGTGCAAACCCACACGCTTCATCCCAGGCTCCAGCAACCCTCTCCAGGGCTGCATCCCATCCCCGAAATTTGGGATGAGCCCTGGAGTGGATGCACTCCAGGTGGGATGGAGGTAATTAGGAGGGATGCACTGATGGGGCCGCTGAACAACCACAGGGCATCACAGGCACTGCCTCCATGGGGGTAGGAAGGGACTGTTCCTGCAGGGAATAGGGAAGGCAAAGCAGGGGCTGCTTCCCTGGAGACCCAGGGAGGAGGCAGCTCCTCGCTTCCCTTTGTCCCCCGAGTGCCTTCATCCCCCTCCAGCTGATCTGGAGAGCTGGAGAGTTCCCTCCTTTCCCCCCAGCTGTCCAGAATCTCCTCGGGGAGCTTCACTCCAAGCCGCTTTTCTCCCCCCTCCATCCTCCATCCTCCCGCGCCGAGACTCTCCTGCCAGATGCTGGGACAGAGCATGTGGTCGGGACCATGCTGGATGAAGGAGGAAGAGACATCCATCATCTTCCCAACCCGCTGGAGGCTCCGCAAGCAGCTTTTAAACTCTGTTTCGGCAACTGCCTCCCATTAAAATGACGGGAATTAGGGTAAAACATCTCGGCAAATGTGGCCTTTTGTCATCACAGCCCGGTGAGGCTCCTCAGAAAGGCTCTGCCAGGCTTTGGCTTTTATTGCTTTTACATCCCTGACTTCTCTTGGAGCTCAGGGCGGGATGGAGTGGAAAACCTGGGCCATGCTGCTCCAGGGAGCATTTACGTGCCTCTCAAAGGTCTCCTTCCCTATTTTCCCCCTCCTTCTGTTCATTTTACCAGGTCTAAAAATACTCAGAAGCCTTTAAAACCCTCTTCCCCTGCAGCCGCCTCCCTCCTGGATGACTAATAATATCTGTTGCTCCCTCTTGATCTCTCTGTATTTCCCAAGTGTTCCCCAAGGGAAGGAACCAAACTGGAGCTGTGCTCTCAACCCACCCCTGAGATCCACAGACTCCTAAATTTGTTTTCCTCAAGGAATGGCATTTTTTCCCACCTTCTCCGATGTAGGAACAGTTTAAACCCACCTCCTCAGCTCACAATAAATTATTCCTGCTCCATGGCTTAACTCTGCTCAGAGCTGCTGGAGCATCGTTCTGATAGGGGAGCTCCAGGATCCTGGGATTTTTGGAATAGCAGGTTCACCGGGAAAACCATCAGGCACTTAGAAAACTATTTATTGTCTATTTTGCAGGTTTAACAGCTCTTTCCAGCAGCTCTCCAGCCTTGGAGCGCTCCCCTGGGGATGTGCTGCGGAGGCTGGATTAGGCTGGGTTTGATGTCTGGTCCTTGGAGTTGGCTGAGCAGCACTGGCTGTGCAAGGAGCTTGGATTTTAGGAGAACAGGGTGAATGCTGGGCATTGGGGGGTGGTGTTTGGGATAGTGGGATTTAGAGGAAACCCCCACCTCGCTGTCACTGTGGGTGGCAATGGTTTTTTCTCCCAGTGAACTGGGATGTTGGAACACGGTAACAGGGCTCAGCTTTCCTGACTGATCCCCTGCACTGCTCTCCATGTCTTTCTGAAACGGAGCCAAGGCCTGTGCCAGGCACATTCCCCACTGCCAGCAGCACACCACGGATTAGTCAGGATCCAGGGATGGAGCAGCACTGGCAGAAGCTGGAGGTGTGACAAGTTTCTCGGAACTCAGACTCTGCAGTATGGCCAAACCCCTCAGGGCTGATCCCACCTCATCACGATTTTCCAAAGGGATCCAGCAACAACCAACCTTCGGAAATCCCTCACACTAACGCTGGTGACGTAAAAAAAGTCCCCCAAACCATCATAGTCCTGCTGAACCAGCTGCTTTCTGCCCCAACCCTGCCCTGCACAGAGGCAGATTTAAAAGGCATTTGGGTGCTCTGACACTCCTGGAAATCCCCCTGCCTGGATAATGCCCAAATACCTTTGCAAATCTTGATTTAGGAAAAATATCCGCTCGGGAGCGGTGCTTAAAAAGCTCAAGGCCACTTTCAAATCCTTGTAATGCTGCAGTTTCCTGGGCACGTGAAAGCGAGAGGAAAAAGCAGATCAGGCTGAAGCGGGCACGGGGCCAGGGCTGGCGGCCATGCCCAGGGCTGTGCTGGCATGGAGAGGGCAGGAGCGGGCAGGAACAGGCAGAGGCAGGCAGGCAGAAAGAGGCAGGAGCAGCCAGGAGTAGGCAGGAGGAGGCAGAAAGAGGCAGGAGCAGGCAGGAGTAGGCAGGAGGAGGCAGAAGGAGGCAGGAGCCGGCAGAAGGAGGCAGGAGCAGGCAGGAGTAGGCAGAGGTAGGCAGGAGTGGGCAGGAGTAGCAGGAGCAGGCAGGAGCAGGCAGGAGGAGGCAGGAGCAGGCAAGAGAAGGCAGAAGGAGGCAGCAGCAGGCAGGAGAAGGCAGAAAGAGGCAGGAGTGGGCAGGAGCAGGCAGAGGCAGGCAGGAGTAGCCAGGAGCAGGCAGAGGCAGGCGGGAGTGGGCAGGAGTAGCCAGGAGCAGGCAGAGGCAGGCAGCAGTGGGCAGGAGCAGGGAGGAACAGGCAGGAGCAAGCAGGAGGAGGCAGAAAGAGGCAGGAGCAGGCAGGAGCAAGCAGGATTAGGCAGCCCAAGGGGTTATTTCGGTGCTGAGCTCCCCCACGACTGGACCAACCCGGGGAGCTGGGAGAGGAGCAGCCCTTCCACACGGCCCCGAGCAGGGGATCCATGAAGGGCTCCCAGGGCTCTCCACATGATCCCTCTGGGACACAGGGGTGTGGGTGAAACCGGCACCGCTGCCAGCCCGGGGCGTGGGCAGGGAGCCCAGCTCCATTATCCCCCTGCCTTTACAGGAAGCAGCTTGGTTGTGTTGTCAATATAGAGATTTTCTTCAAAACAACCGACAAGCAAACGCCGGGTCCGTGGTGCCGTTATCGACCCTTTGGTATTTTTAGCCGCCGGTTCAATCCGTCCCTGCCGGTGTTACAGCAACCACAGAGCCCCGTGGAACACGGCTCGGCGGAGCTGCTCCGAGGTGAGCACAGCTCAGGGAGCAGCAGGGCAATGCCAAAGGGATTAAAAATGCAAGAGGGAAAGGGAGGGGCAGGCTAAGCAGCATCCTCCCCCCTCGCTGCTTCAGCCTCCTGCCAGGTAAATCCTCCCATCCAAACCCGGAGCAATAAAGCTCCTCTTCTCCACCTGGTGTGGAGGGCTGGGAAGCCACAGAAAGGGTGAGACGGAGCTGAGCCGTGCTGTGGATGGGCTGCAGGGAAGGGAGGGGCATCCAGAGGGAGCTGGACAGGCCAGAGCAGTGGCCACATGGGAACCTCATGAGGTCCAACCAGCCCAAGGGCGAGGTCGTGGACCTGGGTCAGGACAATCCGTGATACCAGCCCAGACCGGGGAGGTCTGTGAGGACACCAGAGGTCTACAAGGATGAACAGTCCCAGCATCTCTCTCCATCCATGGGGCCATTTACCCCCAACGAAGGCTCCCAGATTTGTCCTTCCTTTTCCACTCGCAGCCCCTCCATATCCTGGATCCGCTGATTCTGTAGTGATCCAGGGGATTCCACCACCAGTGATTCAGTAGATGGTTGATGGACGGATGGATGACGGTGGAGATGGATGGATGGATGGATGGATGGAGAGCACCCTTTGGAGAAGGACTGGAGGATTCTGGCAGGTGACAAATGGGATGTGACCCGGCCACGTGCACTGGCAGCCCAGAAAGCCAAGTGTCTCCTGAGACCCCTCTGGAGCTGCCTGCAGCTCTGGGGTCCTGGCACGGGACAAGGGGGTTAAAGTGAGGGTGGGATCAGGTTGGACATGGGGAAGAAATGTCAGACCAGGAGGGTGGTGAGGCCCTGGCACAGGTGAATCATGGCAGTGGGATGCAACCCTGCCCACCTAATCTCAGCCAATATCCACATGGCCACTTGCTCACCGCTGCAGGTGTCCCCCGTGTCCCCTGCAGCCCCATCCATACTTTCAGGTTATCTGGGAATGCTCCTGTGATCCCCAGGCTGGCTCTTCCTCTGCACATACACAATGCAGGGCTGGAGTGTCTCTTCCTCCCCGTCAGCCTCGCTGACACCACTGAGACAAGGAAACCACCCAGGAGGAGGAAACGGGGTCAGCAAAGGTCACAGCCACACTGCAAACCCTCAGCTGGGCTCATCCTGCTGCTCCCTGGGCTGACAGGGGCCAGAGCTCTGCTGGCACCCAGCTCCTTGCAAGCCCCAGAGGTCACAGGGATCTCTGCCCTCAGCATCTCTCCACATCCATGGGGCCACTGAGCCCCATAAACAGCCCCCAGATTTGTCCCCCTTTCTCTACTTGCAGTCCCTCCATATCTGGATCAGTGTCACCAGTGATTCAGAAGATGGTTGATAAGTCACAGAATCCGAGAAATCCTAGAATGGTTTGGGTTTGAAGGGCCATCCAGTTCCATCCCAAGGGACACCTTCCACCAGCCCAGGTTGCTCCAAGCCCCATCCAGCCTGGCTTTGAACACTTCCAGGGATGGGGCATCCACAGCTTCTCGGGGCAACCTGTGCCAGGGCCTCACCACCCTCACAGGGAATAATTTCTCCACAATATCCAATCCAAACCTACTCCCTTTCAGTTTGAAGCCATAAAACACGTCTCCACCCCTTTCCTGTTGAAGCTCTCAGATTCTGCCCTGGAGACTTTCATAAATGGGGAGGTGAGGAGCACAGTGCCAAATTACCTTCACCATTTGCTCCCGGGTGCCTTCCTCCCTCTCCCAAAGCACAGGGGGCCCTGTTCCTTCTGGAACCTCCAAACCTCTCAGGTGATCCTTGAACTGCCCCATTCGAGGAATCACTTTAATTACCTGCTTTTGTTTGCCCCTTGAATGGAGACCACGGATCTTGGCAATGCCACGTGTAATGCTCAGCTCAGTGCCCAGCCAAGGCATCTGAAACCACCTCCCAGGACCTTCCCACGCCTTCTCCTGAGCTTTATTTCCACACAAAGCCAGACAGGGGAGCAGGGAGCTGTGTGGATGCTCCAGCACAGGAACGCACACCTCAGCACCTGGAGCCAGGCTGAACAGCTTGGGCACGGCCGTGCAACGAAGGGGGAACAAACTCTCCTGAAGTGAAACCACTGGATACAATAGGTTGGGAATTGCCACAGCACATGTTTTCCCTGCAGCCAGACCCCATCCCACGGAGCCAGACCCTGCCTGGAGCCTGAACAGCAGTGCTGGGGCTGCTGAGGGAAGTGGATGCTGCGCCTGCCTCCGGCTGATGGGCAGTGGCCGAGGTATTTATAGGAAATAGGCAACATATTTGCAGCCTGGGGACAGTTTCCAGCCCAGGGACAGTTTCCAGCCAGGAGTATGTTCAGATTTAAGCTCCACATGGTTGCAGGGAGAGGTTGGAGAGAAGTGGGCAATGCCGGCTCGCA
This sequence comes from Oxyruncus cristatus, assembly GCA_013399855.1. Classification (NCBI taxonomy): domain Eukaryota; kingdom Metazoa; phylum Chordata; class Aves; order Passeriformes; family Cotingidae; genus Oxyruncus; species Oxyruncus cristatus. The sequence continues at coordinate 337,671 of VXAY01007072.1, forward strand.
GCATTGCTGCCTCCTCCCAGTGTTCCCAGAGGTTTGGCTGCTTGCTTTGAGGTCAGAGGTCACTTCCCAGCTCTCCAATCCCCGATCCAGGCTGCCAAGCCCCCTGTCCACCTCCCTGTCCCCCAAAGAGCCCCTTTCCAGAAGGGCTGTGGAGCCCCAGGCTCCGGAGAGCTGAAGCTTTGCCGAGGGGCAGAGGGCTGGTCTCGCTCCCGGCAGACCTGGTGGGATCAAGGGGCCCAGTTCAGTCCAGGGGAAAGTGCTGGACCAAATGGATGTCCAAATGTCACAGATTCCCTGCTCAGCATCCCTTCTTGTGCACCAGTGCCAGGATGATACCCCGTGGGTCAAGCCCAAGGGCCGGAGCCCCTCTGCTCTGGAGCCAGGCTGGGAGAGCTGGGGGGGTTCACCTGGAGAAGAGAAGGCTCCAGGGAGACCCGAGAGCCCCTTGCAGGGCCTAAAGGGGCTCCAGGAGATCTGGAGGGGGGCTGGGGACAAGGGATGGAGGGACAGGACAAGGGGAAATGGCTTCCCACTGCCAGAGGGCAGAGACGGGATGTTGGGAAGGAATTCTTGGCTGTGAGCGTGGGGAGGCCCTGGCACAGGTTGCCCAGAGAAGCTGTGGCTGCCCCATCCCTGGAAATGTTCCAGGCCAGGCTGAATGGGGCTTGGAGCAACTTAGTTTAGTGGAAGGTATCCCTGCCCAGGGCAGGGGGTGGAATTGGGTGAGCTTCAAAGTCCCTGCATCCTAAACCATTCTGGGATTCCATACGGGAGTTCAAGCTTTCCTTGTGCTCCTTTAACAGTCCCAGTGAGCCACATTCCCATGTCTGACACCTCTCCTGTGCCTGTGGCTGCTCCTGCTGCAGGTGATGCTCCCACAAAGAGCTCCCTGACTCCTCTGGGCTCAGAGCCCCTGGCACTCCGCCTGCCTGCTGGGTGTGGGGAGCGCCTGGGGAGCCGGCAGGGCTGGAGCAGCATCTCCACGGGGACCAGGGTGGAGCCCGAGGTGGAAAAAAACCGGGAGCATAAAGGAAACTGTGTTTCATGTGTCGCTGCTGCCCGGCCGAGCGGAGCGAGCGGGGGCTGAACCGCAGGCACGATTCCGTGCAGCAGGCTGAAGAAATCCCTTCCCGAGACCTAAATATTTGCTTTTCCTCTTTTTCCTTGTGTGGAAACAAAACACTCCTGGCTGGAGCGCTGCCAACACGCCCTTGGGCTCACCCAGCCCGAGGAGAAGGGCTGCGCTGTCCTGCTCCTGCCAGTGGGGGACCCAGAGCCTAAACCCGGTGGAAAACATGCCTGAGCCTCCTGGAAGGATGGGGAAAATGGACGAGAGGCACTTGGAATAGGCACACACTGCAAGAGGCAGCTCCAGCAGGAGCCCCTCTGGCGGCGGGAGATGCCCAAGCGTTGGGAGCCGCTGTTTCCCCGTGGAATGGGGGGCATCCCCCACGTGTGATGCCGCAGGGATACGGGCTGGGCTTGGGGTGTCAGGGGGCTGCTCCTGCCACCCTGTTCCCTGCCTCCTCCAGCCCTGGGGGCGGGAGGACGGATCCTCCACGGCAGGATGGAGGTGGGAGGCAGGGCAGCTCCACACCGCCGGGATGCCCCTGCCCAGAGTTCCACAGGGCAGAGGGAAGGGCAGTCCTGGGATGCCCTGGGTGTTTCAGGAAATCAGAGGGTTTAATCTGAGAGGGAAATCTCTGCTCTCCACAACAAATCCCGGCCCGTGGAGCACACGCAGTGCAATTGCTGCCAACCACCCAATGCTGGGTGTGTGTCGCTGCCAGAGAAGCACATGGGGCACCAAAACACGAGGAATCAGCTCCAAGAGACACTGAAAACACCCAATTTCCTTCTTCTCCAGCAATTCAGTCAGACAGTGCCAGGCCAGCCCAGCACAGGGGACCCTGGTCCTCGTGGTCCTCACCACCCCTGGGGCATCCTCCTGCCAGGGATAAGTTGTGCTGGGAGGTGACAGGGTTGGGTGGAGTGACACAGGGACAAGGCTCCTGTGAGAGCTGGCAGGTGACAACCATCCCCTGGGACGCAAAAGCCACAGGAATCAGAGTGTGCTGGGTGAAGGTCATGGATGGCTGAGCCAGGCACCAGCCCGAGGACTGCGGGAGCTGCACCCAGCGCTTCTGTGGAGAACAATCTCCATGTTCCAATGGCATTCAGGGAATCAGGACTATTACTTTTTAACGGTTTTTGGATAAATAGCAAAAAATGGGCTGGAAATCTGCTGTTTGATATTACCAGAAACAAGCCAGAGAGCACCGAGCAGAGTCCCTGTGCCAAACCCCAGTGAGGGAGGGAGAAACAAATCCGTGTGGGGAGAATCCCTGGGAATTTGCACAATGCTGTTCCCTGCATTTTGCAGGAAAAGAGCACTTTGCACCCAAACACCGGGAATACAGGCAGGGGAGAAGCAAACACCCAGGTACAGGAGCACCCAGGCTGTGGGAGCACCCAGGGATGCTTTGTGGTGCTGCAGAAGGAGCTGAGCATCTCCTCACCCTCCAGGGCTGGGAAACATGGAAATAGCCAGGGGAAGAAACAGCAGGAGCTCTCACCATGGCTACACACACACTGCTCATGGGATGCTGCTTCTTTCCCCAGGCAGAAATCACAGCTCTTCCCGCTGCAGAGGGAAAGAAACAATCCCTTGCAGGTGCTGGGATTGGGTACCCAAAATTTGCTTGATATCAGAAGGAAGGAGCTGGCAGAGTTCACCACCCCCCAACAGGGATTACAGTTCTTAGCACTGCCACAATGTGAAAAATCTCTCTCCCCTTCTGATGGGAAGAGAAGGTGGATTGCAGCTGCTCCCAGGGTGGGTGAATGCAGCAGAAAGGGAGAAAAAAAGGTTAAAATAATAACAGATGGAACAGGGACACCCTGGCTAATTGTCTTTCCATGCAACAGCTGATTAGAAGAAAGAATTGGTTCAGATTTGATCCCAGATTTCTTTTTCCCAGGTATGGCCCATGCCCAGCTCACCCAGGCACAGGGTGCTGGTGCACACATGTGGATCTCAAAAGGCCAACAGGCAAGTGGCAGCAGGGACCCCAAATGGTCCTGGGCTATAAAAACTCTCAGAGGGGAAGACTGCAGCCAGGGTATGCCCCAAAATGGTATCCAAGTACTAAGGGATTAATGGAAAAGTCTTGAGGTGACACAGTTAATTATACCCCGCTCCCATGGGATAGAGGAGCCTACTCTGGGATGCTGTGGATGCTGTGCCAGCCCCTGGGCTGTGGCAGGGCAGCTCTGCCCACATGTCCCTGCCCTCTCTTGGCACCGCAGCCAAGATCCCAGATAATTTTAAAGGGGCTGGAAACCACAGGTCTTGTCCAACAATTTCTCCTCTTCTCTTTGCTCCAGTTCACTTGTGTGGCCGTCAAAGCTTCCCTTCCCTCCCCACGGGCAGAAATTGAGGGATGTTTAGTCTGGGTTCTTTGCCCACCACCCAGAAGCTCTGGCAGGTACCTGGTTGCTCCTCCACCCCTCAGACATGAATAATTCCTGCACCTTTGGCTGGCACTCCGGGAGCTCTCCTGCCAAACCAGCCGTGCTGAGGGGTGAAACCTGGGGGGCTACAGAACACCCAGGCAGGGCTCACAGACCCCATTCCCTGGGAAAACCATCCCGAGGAGGCTCAAGCAGCTGGTGTGAGGGCACTGGGAATAAGGCAAAGGAGAAAGAAGACCCGATGTGGACGGAAAAAATGCAGGAGATGGTTCCCAGCTCAGCGCCTGCGGCAATGGGACTCTTCAAATTTGGACATCTCAGCTAAAAAAAATAATCAATGTGGAATGCAGGGAAAGAACAGCCCTATTTCGAGCTGCGACTCCTCCCTGTGTGCTTGGCCTCCCAGACGACTCAGAAACTCAAGGCACTTCTTCCTGAGCTATAAAAAGAGCTGGAGTGGGACTGCAAGAGCTGGGAAGACAAACAAGGGAGTAGCGCGTCCTCCCGCCGAGGGCAGGAGAGGGGTGAAACCAGGAGAAGGTCTTGCTCAGCCCACCTTTGGAGGTGCCCCCAGGTAGGGAGGGAGGACTGGCAGAAATTCCAGGCTGGATCCCACCCAGGCTGGATCCCACCTGAAATGTTGGCTGTGCCGTGTCCCGGGGCAACCCATCACCTCCCAACAGCTCCTGTGTGAGGAGGTGAAGGTCCAGGATCCACCCCACCCATCACCCCAACACAAGCCTGTGCTTGGGGGGGTCACACGGGAGAGCAGGGGCAGGGCATGGAGGGTCCCCCAGGACCACGGGGAGGAAGAAGCCCCACCAAAAAGCAGCCCCCCATTCCCGGGCTGGTGAAAGGGTAAACAGCCTCACCCAACACCTCCTCCACACATCCCAGCAGGACACGATGGACTGGGCGAGTTCCAGGGGACCACAGAATGCAGCAGGCTCAGGAATACCCACCTTTGCCCTCCCCAGACAAGTATTTACCTCAGTGGAAGCAGCCAAACCTTGCTGACCGTCGGAACATTTCGTTCCCGTTTGTGAAGTGCACAAAACATTCCTGGCTGGAAAAACACCACCAGGTCACAGACTGGGAATGGCTCCACCAGGAGAGACGAGTTACTCAACGGCTTCTTTGACTTAGTGCAGAAGAAGCATGTCTCCTGGGGGAGCCATTCCCACCTACACTGACTTCTTCAACACCGAGGAAGTCAAAGCCTTCTCCTGCCTCCACTTCAGCGCTGCCTTAAGGCCTTGGAGAATCTCCACACACACAGCTGGTGGTGTGGGACCTTCCTCCCGAGCAGTTCCAAGGGCTGAGCTGGACTGGGTGGTCCAGCAACGTGAAGATGGCAGGCTCGGTGACCACAGCTCAGGAGGAAAAGGACAACTGACAGGACAAGGTGACATCTCCTCATGCTGCTCCAGGGGAGGGTCAGGTTGGACATCAGGAAGAATTTTTTCACAGAAAGGGTGGTCAGGCACTGGAAGGGGCTGCCCAGAAGGGTTTGGAATCTCCATCCCTGGAGGTGCCCAAGGAAGGACTGGATGTGGCACTCAGTGCTCTGGGTGGGGATCGGTCAAAGGTTGGACTCCATGACCTTGGAGGTCTTTCCCAATCCGAACGATCCTGTGATTCTGTGGATCAGCAAGCAGCAGTGTGACCTGCTGCCAAGCCCAAGGAGCTGCTGGAGTGCTGATCCCTGCTTTATTCAGCGGGATGCAGAGGGTGAATTCAGCCCACACCTGGACGACCAATGGCTTCCCCAGGGTCAGGTTGGGGATCTGAGGGTCACATGTGGCTTGTGCAGAAGATGCCAATTGCTCTGTGCAACGATTCCCAGAGCCCTCCCGTGCCCAGATGCCTGATCCTGGAGGAAGGAGCCCCTGCCCACGGCAGGGCGTTGGGACTAGATGCTCTTTAAAGGTCCTCCAGGCTAAACCCACTCTTTAAAACAGCCTCTCAGCACACACGGAGCTGCCTCTTGTCACCGGAGAATTTCCGTCTCTTCTTTGGTGGGACATTTCTCCAGCTTGCCAAGCCTCACACCAAAGGAGAGCACGTCCTGTGGCTGTGGTCATGGCTGGTGGTGTGGCAGGAGGATGGGCTCAGCCCTGTGGGGCTCCCGCAGGCCATGGTTTCCAGCAACATCTTCAGGCCAGCACAGAGGGTGCTCTTACACAATCCCAATCCCCACCACGGGCTGGTTCAGGTGTGTCCATCAGCTGTGTCCTGGAGCCTGTGCCCTCCAGGAAACTCAGCACTCACTCACTGATCCTCTCCTGCCCCTTGGCCATGCTGGTTTGGTGCTCCCCACAGCAGGTGCCTTTGCATCCCCTGTTTCCACCAACGCACCATTCCCGTGGCTGGAAAAGTTGTGGACTGGGGAATCAGGCAGCTCCAGAGCTCCTCCAGCTGTATTCATCTCCTAGGGAGGTTGCCAGGCTGGTTTGATGGCTCGGTCATGAAACTCAGGGTAGTGAGGGGGACTGGGGTTGCCCAAATGTGCCATAGCTGAGCCTTGAGCTGGAGAAGCCCCTTTGTACTTGGCTGTGGAGCAAACTAACAAAACCCTGCGGAGCTGTGGATGTTTTATTCCAGGACTTCCATAATTTACATGCTATTTTTACCTAGTCTGACTGGTGGCCAGCTCCATGTGATGACAATAACTCCCAATTTAACACCATCAGCCCGTGCCCTTCCCGGGCGGGTGTTGGGTCCTGCTGCCCCAGGTGCTGCCCCAAAGGCTGGTGGCAGCTGGGTTTCTGTTCCCAGGGGGTCTCCAGTGGTCCAGCATTCCCTGCCTGGATTTCTCTGACCTCCACCTCTTTGCCAAGTGTCCCTAGTCCTGCTAGGGCAGTGCAGCTCCTCGGCCCTCACTGCTGTGCCAGTGGAGGGCACATCAAACGCTCTCCATGCAGGAAAGAGGGAATTCCGCCAGAGAAAGGGAGACTTTGGGAGAAACAGCTTCTCTCGCCAGGGCCAGGCTGGAGATTTGCTGCTTATTGTTATCATTTGTCTGTTTTATTGGAATATAAAAGACGGATGAGAGCAGCTCAACGCTCTGGAGAGAGCACATGGCATTGTGGTTTATTTTAATTAGCACATGCTGGCTGGAAAATCGCGTTTTCCAGTCATTGTGTTCACATGGAAGTGAACAGGAATACAGGGTTTTGTAATGATGTTGCAAGGTGCTCGTGCCAGGACACCAGGGACACCCAGGAATCGTCCCTCCTCCTCCTCAGAGTCCAGAAAATGGGATGTCATGAGTGTGGAGACCTCAGCAGTCGTGGTCCACTGGGACTCTTAAAAGAGCACAGGGCAAGTCTGAACTCACACAGCGCAGAAAAAGTCATAGAATCCTAGGAATCCCAGAATGGTTTGGGTTTGAAGGGACCTTAAAGTTCACCCAATTCCAACCACCCTGCCCTAGGCAAGGACACCTTCCACTAGCCCAGGTTGCTCCAAGCCCCGTCCAACCTGGCCTTGGACACTGCCAGGGATGGGGCAGCCACAGCTTCTCTGAGCAACCTGTGCCAGGGCCTCCCCACCCTCACAGGGAAGGGTTTCTTCCCAATATCCCATCTCTCCCTGCCCTCTGGCAGTGGGAAGCCATTCCCCCTTGTCCTGTCCCTCCATCCCTTGTCCCCAGTCCCTCTCCAGCTCTCCTGGAGCCCCTTTAGGCCCTGGAAAGGGCTCTCAGGTCTCCCTGGAGCCTTCTCTTCTCCAGGTGAACCCCCCCAGCTCTCCCAGCCTGGCTCCAGAGCAGAGGGGCTCCAGCCCCTGGAGCATCTTTGTGGCCTCCTCTGGACTTGCTCTGAACTTCCACCCCTGGAAATGTCCAAGGCCAGGCTGGATGGTGCTTGGAGCAACCTGGGCTAGTGGAAGGTGTCCCTGCCCATGGCAGGGGGGTGGCACGAGATGACCTTTAAAGGCCCTTTCCCACTGAACCCACTCCAATGAGTCCATTACAAAGTATTAAATGTCTGTACGTGCCTTTGAGAAAACAAGTGAGAAATAATTCCCCCCTAGCCCGTGGAGCCGGGATCACTTTCCCTGCCCCACAATTAGCCCGGAACAGACACAATGTATAATTAGTCACTCCGTGGGCTGGGACTTGCACATCCGGGCTCCAACACCGGCTGTGCTCCTGCTCCCGCTGCCACCCCGGGAACAGCCTGTCCCCAGGAAGTTCCCTCACTTGGTGACTGTGCAAAATCAATCAGCCAAGCTGGTGGCAGGGCTGAGGGCCAGGATCCAGCCCTTCCTCCAGCCCCGGGCTGCTGTGAGGGGACGGAGCCAGCGGTGGGCGACGGGCTGAGGGTGGGCGCTGAATTCGGGTCCTGGGGCTTGTGCTGCAGTGCCATGGGCCACGTGAGGCCAGACAGGATGAGGGTGGGCCCAGAATTTGGGAGCCATGGGCCGGATGGTGCCGGAGCGGGCGATGCTCAGCCTGGTCCGTGTCGCACCCACGGGATGATGCACCAGCAGCTGCAACGGGCACCTTCCCCCCATCCTTGGCTTCTCAGTCCTTAGCCAAAACCGTCCCTCCTACACCTCCAGCCCCTGTCCAAAGGTGTTTTTCCCCTGGGAAAGCAAAGCTGGGATGTGGCACCCTCTCCTCATGGCAGGTGCCCACGTCCCGCTGTCCCTTCCCCACTGCTTTCCCTGGGTTCAGGGGTCACGGCCGGTGCTAGTGGAGGGGATCACACTCACTGCAGAGTCCTCTCGTTGGACTAATTTGTTAAAAAACCCTGCCTTCCTGGCTGTTTCTCCCCAAACCTTCAGGAGGATGGAGTTAAACAGGATGCACCCTCAGCACAGGACACTCTCGGTGGGCAGCACGTGCCGAGCGAGGGGCAAAGGGGTTTTGGGGCAGCAACACCCCCACCATCCCCGCCTTCCCTCTCAGCCTCTGGTGTGACTCGGGGCAAGGTCCCCCCTTGTCACTTGGTGGTCCAAACCCATCACATTCGCAGCTGGACCAGCCCCAAACTTATTCAGCATCAAACCTATTCACCCTCCTGAGGCTCAGCTGCTCCTTGAGTCCATCCCCACGGTAAAAATCTCAGCTATTTCTGCATCTAGCTAAAAAAAAAAAACCAAACCCCTCCATCCCAGCTTGCACTAACGAGAAAAGCAGCCCCCAATCCGGTACAAGACGAACTATTTTCTTTCCCTGGGGATGGAAATAAGTTCCTAAGAGGGAAAAAAAAGACACGAGATGACTCATTTCTTCACCGCTCAAGCTGCACTCAATCCCCAGCACCTCTAATTCCCGTCAAAAGCCAGGAGACCGAACGCACGGGGGGTTCACACAGCACAAAGCCCAGGAGCTCCTTTTCCTGGAGATGAAAGAGGCATGAATTAATCCCCTGTATCACCTACTCCCCCAGGATGGGCTCAGCTGCCTCCAGCCCTCGCTCCCCGCAGCCAGGAGCTATTTTTTCCTGTTCTCGCCAGTGTCAATATGTTGCTTTAAATATCTTTTTGGAGAGGCTGTATATATATAGCCCCACTCTGGTGCTTTGAAAGGAGCCTCATTTCCTGTGTAAGAGCTGAAGTTCTTGGCAAAAGCTGCCTCAGGCTGCAGCATCCGAACCACAAGAATTGTTTGGGGTTTTTATTTTTTTTTTTTTTTTCGGTAGTAAAATGGTATTTCCTCCACGACTGAGAGCTGGACTGAGCTGGGTCAGGTCTGAAACCAGCGGGGCTGCTGTGGGTGGGACATGCAGGGCCACACTCCCAATGATATCAGTGAGAGGAGAAAGGGATTAGTTGCACGAGTGGGGCTGCAATGGTGCCTGGAGGTGGCACAGCCCGTGGCAGGGAGGGGATGGGCACAAAGCTGCTTTTAACCTGCACTTGGCTGTGAGAGAGTTTGGTTCCAACATCAAAAGGGCAGGGCAANAAAATCCATTTCATTTGTACCTGGTGCTTTTTCTCCTTCTTTCGCACCTGATTTTTGAGAGGGCTCCTCCAGCAGCAAGGCAGGATGGAAAACAGCTTTGCAGCCCCTGAGGGATTGCTCACGGATAACCAAGACCTCAAAAACCCTCGCGGGGGAAGATGTAGCACCAGCTGTGCCCTGCGAGGAACGTGTCACACCTTCCCACCAGGGATCCCTGAGCTGGAGGATCCGACACCTCCAGCACCACCTCGGGGACTCTGATGGCAGGAGTGGGGATGCAGCCAGAACAACAATCACCTTCTGCTGCAAATATGTCTTTCCAGGGACATTTCTGAGTCATAAATGGCTTTTAGTGCTGCACACAGTCCCAAGGACGTAGCGTGAAAATGTGCCAGAGCTGGTGGTGGCTGTGGCAGCCCAAGTGGTCCCTGTTTCCCTTTGCTACTCCACGACTTTCCCAGAAGCAGCCAAAGAAGCTGAAGTGCAAGTTTTTTAGATTTTCTGCAGGAATTTTAAAGAAGTGTCTTCTCCCAACGCTCACACTCCGGGGACGGATCACCCTTGGGACTGTCCCTGTGGCACGGGGACGGCGCTGGGCACGCAGCCACATCTCCTGGCACAAAGCCCCAGCAGCCACGAGCTCTGGGGGACAACCACGGAATTTCTGTCCCCTTCCACAACCCCAGGCAGTGTCTGCACCTCATGTCCTCCTCCCTGGGACGCAGTGCTGGCTCTGGGCAGGGCCCTGCAGCGGTGTGGGACAGGATGGATCACCATGGCTGGGCACTGGAGCAGCGCTCGGGGCAGGGGACACAGGGAGAGTTGTGCTGGTGGCTCTGCAGCCCCAGGAGAGGACAACACACCACCACAATGTGCTGCTTCCCTTCCACCCAGAAGCCACAAGGACTGGAACTCAGTGCACGTCCTGCAGGCACTCCAAGGGCACTTCCCTCATCCTTGCTGTCCAAGCACTTCGGCCTCTCTCCAGTTTCACAAAAGAGGGAAGGGGACGGAGCAGGAGCAGCTCAGCTGGGCAGGAAGGAGACCTTCCCACCCCTCCAGCTTTCCAGGGGCCAGCTGGTGCTTGGGAATGCTACGCTGCACCTTTGGGAATCTGCAATTCCACTTGCACTGATGCCTTGCTGGCCACATCCTGGCTGGGAATGAAGGGAAACATCCCATGGCCGCCCAGAGCAGGAGGGAAGGAGCAGCACAGCCTGGGAGCATCTTCCCTGCCCTGCTGAAGTCCTGCGTCCTTCTGGCTCCATTTTGACCCTCAAGACCTCGGCTCATCCAACATCTGGTCTTTGCCAACCAGCCAAGCCCAGAAGGAATTCCTCTCCTTGGCTCCATCATGGCACAAGGATGTCTCCTGTGGGCAACTTCCACCCAAGAAGGGAGGATCCCAATGCCCCAACCTAAACAAGGAATACCTTCCTTACAGAGCTCCGACACCAGGACTCAATCCACCCAGGAGAACTTGGAAGGGGATGCAAATATCAGATACCACGGGAAATACAAATATTTATCTTAAAATATGGCAGAATTTTCACTTTTGGTGGGTTTCCTCCTCCCTTGGAGACCTTTGCTCTGCCCAAGGATTTACTGGACCGAGGCTGGGGCGATGAGTGGTGTTGAATCACCAGGAAAAGGGGGGACAGTTGTTGCAACACTCGTCCCCTCATGGCAGGGCTGGATCCTGAACCGCAGGATTTGGTGTCCCTGTTGCTCAACTTCCCATGGAAACTGTCAGCATTGACGGGAAAGGACAAGGGGAGGCCCTGGGTGTGCCCACAGCTCTCCCAGAGCTGCTCCCACCCAGGAGGCAGCAAGGACAGCACCACAGGGACACCTTGGTGGGACATACCCTCAGGGTTCTCACTTTCGCATTCCCAGGAAAACTGAGACACTTCACCAGCTGTGGGAGAAGAAAAGAGGCCCCCAGGAAATTTATTCCCACTTGTCCCCCACCCAACAGATTGACGTTGTCAGGGCAGAGACGTCTCGCAACGTGACGGCCACCATGGAAGGTCCCACCACCATGGAAGGTCCCACCGCCTTGGGAACATCTCACAAGCCTGGAGACATCCCATCACCAGAGCTTCCCACCACCATGGAAGCAGTCCACCTTCATGGAAGCTTCCCACCACCACCGGAGCTTTGCATCACCATGGAAGCATCACAGCACCATGGAAGCATCCCACCATCATGGAAGCATCCCACCACCTTGGGAGCATCCCATCAGCAGAGCTTCCCACCATCATGGAAGCTTCCCATCACCAACAGACCTTCCCATCGCCCTGGAAGCATCACAGCACCGTGGAAGCCTCCCACCACCTTGGAAGCTTTCCACCACCACAAGGGCATCCCACCACAAGGGCATCCCACCACCATGGAACCATCCCACCACCATGGAAGTGTTCCGCCACCAGAATGTCCCACCACCATAAGAGCATCTCGGCACCGCCACCTCCCACCTCCTTGGAAACATCCCACCACCAGAGCTTCCCAGCACCCGAATGACTCAACACCACGAGAGCTTCCCACCACCACACGAGTGTCCCACCACCAGAACATCCCACCACCGCAGGAGCATCCAACCACCGCAACGTCCCACCACCGCCAGAGCTCTGTAGGGTGCTCAGACCCCATAAATCAGGTGTTCCCAACCCAAGCAGGTGTTCCTCAGGCTCCCCAAAGGCCCACCTGGACACAGTTTTTGCCTGTTTGGGCTCTTTCGGCCCAAAATAGGCTTTGTGGTTTGGAGTGGAGGAGGGAAGGAGTCTGTACACGCAGAAACACGGGTAGAAAAAAAAAATCTTCATTTTAAAGCCATTTAACAGCTGAAACTTCTCTTAAGAAAAGCCGCTTTCGGAAAGAAAAAACTCAAACCCACAAAGTTGCTTTAGAAAATCCTCTGAAAGGAGAAGTTGGACAAAAACTGGATGACCAAACCTAAGGGGTGCCTGGCAAGTTCCCCAAACTGGAGAGAAAGAGAGAATTACCCAAAAACAAGGGAGGGGGGGGAATAAAAAACAGAGTGAGAAAGGGAATTGCATGGAGCTGAAGTAGAGAAGAAGGAAAAGCCAGGCAGTGACATGCTGATTAGTTTGGGAATCTGATGGGGAAGATGCAATCCAGCTCATGGGGATGGGGGGAGAGGTGATGGGGAGCAGCAGCTCTTGGGAAGCCCATGGGAACTCCAGGCATCCCATGGCTGATCCAAGGCGCAGGAAGGCTCCATGTGCAAACCAGTCCCACTTCAGCACTCTGGATAAATAATGGATGTCTGAGGTAACCTGAGCAGAGCCCTGCTCAGATCCCTGTCCAGCCTCACACCCTGCTGGGCTTTCTTCCTGCAAACTCCCCTCAGAGCTGATCCTTGGGCTTTAGTTTCATCCCCCATGTGCTGTTCCCACTCTGGGCTCATCCAGGTCTGATCCCACTGGTCCTGCCCTCAGTTTCTCTTCCTCTCCCACCAGTACTTTCCACCCCTGGACACAGAGCTGGGCTGAGGTGTCCCCATCTCCTCCCGCTGCCATCCCTCCCTCTCCACCCTCTCCAAGCCTTGCCCAGGCTTCCCATCAAGTCCTTTCTCCAAATCACCACTTTTTTTCCCCAAAAGCACCCCTGCTGACCCCCCAGCTCTGCTGCCACCATCCCCTCCCCGTGGGACACCCAGAACCTGGGTGATGGGTGGGAAGGCCCCATCTGGACCCTCTGGGTGCTGCCGAGGAGCCAACTCCATCTGCTTTTCAACACATCGGTTCCTCTTCCCGGGAGCCACACACAGGGACAGCCCCTGTCCGCTGCTCTCTGGGAGGACCCAGCAGGGTGTGGGAGATCCCACTGGCCACGAAGCCACTCCGTGTCCCTGCAGCCAGTGGACACAGAGGCTGTGTGTCCCCAGGGCGGCTCCAAGGACAGGGTGGCACCGGCCTGGGCACAGTGCCCGGCTGTGGCTGGGCTCAGAGTCCCCACCCCGGTGTCCAGGCCAGCGGGTGAGTGTCCCCAGCCCTGCTGGTGGGGAGTCCGGGCTGAGCAGCCCCTGCTGGGCTAGGCTGGGGGTCCCCAGGTGCCACCGCCCCGCGATGTCCCCAGGCTGGCCCGGGACTCAGCCACAGCATCCCGAGGGTCCCCATCGCTGTCCCCCCATGGTGACCCGCTGCCCCCTGGTGGGCGGGGCCAGGGTGCCACACCCACCCCGCCAATCTCCACCCAACTGAGGCAGCCACGCCCACCGGCGCCCACCCAGCTCACCTGGGAGGGACACGCCCACCCACACAAGCTCCACCCCCTTTCCAAAACTACGCCCAGTTGTGCCAACACCTGGGTTACCTGCCAGGTAACCCGAGCTGGCCCCGCCCCCTGCTCACCTGGTCTGGCCCCGCCCACTCCGATA